>VUQH01004673.1:0-10697 GCA_015106775.1 Etroplus canarensis | reverse complement strand
GGTTCATGATGAGGGAATACAAGCCAGAGTGGAGACAGAAGAGGCTGAGGTTTGGGTCATGGAGTCGCTACTTGGCCTGACCACAGAAGCGCAGCGGGAAATAGACACCTTACAGGACACCATTAAATTCCAGCAAGAGTCCATTTTATCTCTAGAGGATCGGCTGAGTGTAGCTGACAAAGACCTGGGAATCCTTAGAGTGCAGATGGAGGAGAAAATCTCCAAAGTCACATGTGAGAAGGCAGTCCTTGCCAAACCCGACATGAAAAATGCGCAAATAGAAACACTAACTTCTGCATTAAAGCATGCTGCAGTTTTGTGTCATCCGGAGGTGGCTGATGCATGTGTAGGTGAAGACTTAGCAGCAGATCAAATGGAACAGGCCACCCAAACTGATACCTTAGAAACGCTTACAGAACCAGCTCCGGTTACACTGGTTAGCATTGGGTGCCAATGGGAGAACCTGTGTGAGGAAAAGACTGAAGAGCAAAAAGTTACTGTGCCAAAAAGAAGACAACTGACCATTGCTGAATACAAGGTCTCACCAGAAGAAGTGGTTGGAATAGCTGAGACTCAAGAGGGAAATCAAGGAGAGAAGACTGCAACCAGCAACACCAAGACAGGTAAGTGCTGTGTGGTTTCATTGCAGACTTTATAAGCTAAGGCCAAATAATTCATGGCTTGCAGTTAAAATTTAGGATGCATTAATCTAACTTTTCAAAGTACCAATCATATCAGTGTTCATACGCAGTAATCTTCACTTTGAGAAAGTGACTCGGAAGTACTGTTTATGTATTAGATAATATCAGGGTCAACTTAAATATTGCTTTAATATTATAAAATTGGATGTAGCGAATAAATATATCCAGTTTTATACATTTATTAAATTATATTTGTTAGTAGCATAATAAATGACTACAGGACACAAATTTAAAAAAAAAAATTCACCAAGTTATTTACAACAAACTTATGTTTAACAGTGTGAGTCATTGGACTACTACATAGAGCGGAAGTTGTGCTAAGTTCTCCTTTTCTGGATATATACTTCATTTTACAGAATGCAAAAAAGTGTTACACTGAACATATAACATAACGGAAAAAATTAGCAGGCAAAAGAAAGCATTGCTGTTTTTCAGTTGTGTTAACTCACCTGACCAGTTTGCAGTACTTTTTGATTTAACTGCAGACATATAAATAAAAGCTTGTGCTGTAGCTCGAGTGAAATACACTATATGGACATCTAAATGTTACACCTAAAGAAATTTTTATAACATCCCATTCTAAATCCATAGGATACAATACTTTTTTCCATATAGTACACCTTCAAGCTGCTATTACTTTTCTGTTAGCCTCCACCATGTTACATTAGCTATCCTGCTAGCAACCGGTGTGCTGGTGCTGATGCATGACAGTGTAAATAACATACAACTGAAATGAATGGATCAGCTTAAGATCAGCAGGTTGTCACAATATCCAATTGAGCTTTTTAAGTCAGAATCAAAACAATATACTACTCAGATATCAATGTACCAAGTGCATCCCTATTAACATGTGGTTAAAATTTCACCTTCAGTTCTCACTGAAAAAAGGCAAACTGTGTTGACTGCGACTCCTCAACTACTTTCTCATTCAGGCTCATTGAACCCTCTGCTCTTGTATAAGGCACATGTTTCTGAGCTATTCTTTGCCTCTTTTATGCCAACAGGTATGCTGAAATCAATCATGAAGAGGAAAGATGGGAATAACTCAGGGGAGAATCGCACCAGTGGCAAGAAGAGCCTGCAGTTTGTTGGCATTTTAAATGGAGGGTGAGTTACAGTAATGTGAAACCAATTTTTTATTTTTACCTCAGTAAAAATAAAATAAGTGGTGACAAATAGTCTAGAGGAGGGAAAGGCACGCTTTGATCAGGTCACAGGTTTGACAAATAAGAAACAAAAACTTCATTTCAATGGAGCCAGTTGTTATTTCAGCAGATATGTGTTTCTTCCAGGTATGAATCTACATCCAGTGAAGAAGAGGAAGGGGAAGAAGAAGAGGAAGAAGATGGGAGCTCTTCTGGAGAAAGCGTAGAAGGCGAGTGCTTGGACAGCACTGAAGAAGATGAGGCAGCTTTAGAGGAAGAAACATCTGAGGAGGAGAGAAATGTTAACCTGGATGAAAGCGACACTGATGAGGAAACATTGAGAGCTGCAAATTATTCCTCTGATGTTGTGAAAGAAAAGTAGGTTTTATTAAGATGATTAAAAAAATAATTTTGATTCCATGTTGAGTGGATTACTGTGTGTGATGTGAATGCTTTAAATTATTGTGTGGTAAAAAGGCTTATCCACTCAAAAGTTTGGGATCACTTGCAAATTACGTTGTTTTCCAAAGAAAAGCACATTTTCATACAATTCTCAAACAACCCATTTCACAAAGAAATAAAGTTACGATTTTTTTAAAAGAATGATCTACATTTTTGCATAGATGCCTACTATCAACTGTCAGTCCTCTGCATCAATCTGTTGGTATGGATGTTTATCCAAGTTACATATTTTATAAGGCTTATTGATCATTGGAAAATTCTTTTGCAATTGTGTTGCACAGTTGAAAACTGTTGTACTACTACGGGAGCAAAAAAGGAAGCATGGTATTCTTTAGGTTAGTTTAGTATCTGAAGTATCAGCAGTTATTTGTTTCTTTACAGGCTCAAAATGGCCAGAAACAAAGAACTTTCAAGACCCGTCAGTCTATTGTTGTGCTCAGAAAGGAAGGCTATTCAGTGCAAGAAATTGCAAGGTAACTTAAAATCTCTTATGTTGTTAACTACTCCCTTCACAAAGCAGCATAAACTGGCCCTAACAAGGATATAAAAAGCAGTGGGAGGCCCCAGTGCACAAGAGAGTGTGTAGTTTAAGCCAAAGAGACCTCACAGGTTGTCAACTGACAGCTGCACTAAATAGTACTCATCAACCACCAGTGTCAGCATCAACACTGAAGAGGTGGCTTCAGGATCCTGGAATCCTTGGCAGAATTGCCAAGAAGAAGCTATATCTCAGACTGGCCAATAAAAAGATAAGACTACAATGGGGAAAGAGCACAGACACTGGGCATCAGAAGATTGGAAGAAGGTGTTGTGCACAGATGAGTCCAAGTTTGAGGTCTTCAGCTTAAACTGAAGAACACTTGTGAGACGCCGAACAAATGAAAAGATGCAAGAGCAATACGTAATACCATCAGTCAAGCATGGTGGAGGCAGCATGGTGGTCTGGAGGTACTTTGGAGGTGGTAAAATAGGAGATTTGTACAGAGTGGAAGGGATCTTGAGGAAGGAAAGCTATCACAAGATTTTACAATGCCATGCCGTATCCTATGGACACTTTATTGGGACCACTTTCATTCTACAACACGATAATGACCCAAAACACACCTCCAGAATGTGTCAGCAATATTTAAAGAGCAAGCAGTCAGCCAGAATTCTGACTATAATGGAGTGGCCAGCACAGTCTCCGGGTCTGAGCTGTTCTGGAAGCAGCTTGACTGTATGGTAAGGAGGAAGACTCCATCAAGTTAATCCTCCAGGAAGCATGGGGTGAAATCTCAACAGATTACCTTGAAAAATTGACAGCTAGAATGCACAAGGCCAGGCTGTAATTACTGCTAAAGGTATGTTTTTGATGAAGGCAAAGTTTAAAGAACACAGTAATAATTTTCATTAAAATTCTTATTTCTTACTCTGACAAATGTCAGCATGTCCTGTTCATTTGCTATATTTCTTATTCAAACTAATTTCATGTGTGTTTCCATAGAAAATGAGAATTTCCAAGTGATCTGAATTTTTTGAGTGGTAGTCTATATAATTAATTTTCAGGCAAAATGTTTTTTGTTTCAAATTCATGCATTTGCTTGCTTGTGACAGGTTTGAGTTGAGCTCCAAAATGCGTGAAGCCTGTCTCATTCTGAAGAACCACCTAAACGATGACCTCAAAACACTGAAGAGTAAGGAAGTGGTGCGTCCCTGCATTCTTCTTTAATTTTATCACCGAGGGACAGGTTTAACTTCATCACAACTAGGATAATTAGTAAATAATGAAGTTGCTTACAGGTGTAGGACTTGGCTTCCTCTACTTTGTGGAAAAATAACAGAGTCCTCATTACAGATAAAGGGCTCAGGAAGTAAACCTGCAGTGCAACAACTGATAACTGGTAAAGTGACTTCTAACAGTCAGGGATTTATCTGACTAGTATAAGCCTGAGACTAATGCAGTTTGAATTATGTGTATATACGCTACTCAAAAAAATAAAGGAACACTTTACTCAGAGTACAATATTAAGTCAGCCGAACCACCGGGATATTGATCTGGTCAGTTAAGTAGCAGAGGGGGTTGTCAGTCAGTTTCAGCTGCTTTGGTGTTAATGAAATCTACAATAGGTGCACAAAAGGGGCAACAATGAGACGACCTCAAAACAGGAATGGTTTTACAGAATGGTTTTTCCCTTCTCATCTTTTATGGCTGTTTTTGTCACTACTGGTAGCATGAGGCAATACCTGGACCCTACAGAGATCACACAGGTAGTCCAACTCTTAAAGGATAGGATATAAATACGTACCATTGCTAGAAGGTTTGGCAAGGTTTGGTCCGCCACTGGTGCCTTGTACTTTTCACAGATGAGAGCAGGTTCACTCTGAGCACGTGTGGCAAATGTGAAAGGGTCTGAAGAAGGCGTGGAGAACATTACGCTGCCTGTAAAATCATTCAGCATAACCGGCTGGCGGTGGGTCAGTGATGGTCTGGGGACACATATCCATGGAGAGATGCACAGACCTGTACAGGCTAGGCAATGGCACCATGTCTGCCATTAGGGTTGAAATCCTTTGACATGTTGTCAGACCCTCCACTGGTGCAATGGGTCCTGCATTCCTCCTGGTGCGTGACAATGCCCGGCCTCATGCGGTGAGAGTATACAGGCAGTTCATGGAGGATGAAGGAATTGATACCATTGACTTGCCCCCACACTTGCCTGACCTAAATCCAATAGAACACCTCTGGGACATTATGTTTCGGTCCATCCGACGCCACCAGGTTGCACTTTAGACTGTCCAGGAGCTCAGTGATGCCCTGGTCCAGATCTGGGAGGAGATCCCCAGGTCACCATCTGTCGTCTTAATAGCAGCATGCCTTGATGTTGTCAGGTGTGCATACAAGCACATGGGGGCCATACAAACTACCGTGTACCATTCTGAGTTGCTGCGATGAAATTTTGACAAAGTGAAAAAGCCTGACACACTATTTTTTCACTTTGATTTGCGGGGTGTCTTTGAAATCACTCCTCTGTAGTTTGATAATTTACATTTCCATCAAACGATGTGGCAGCCTTCCATTCCTAACACATTACCCAGTCCATATCAGTATAGATATCCAGCATAATTTTTTTTCCAATTGAGATCTAATGTATTTTCAAAATATTCCTTTAATTTTTTGAGCAGTATATTTGTGTTTTTTCACCTAACTACTCTGAGAAAGTATAAGTGAGAAATCACAGAGTTTACCGTTCGTAACGATATGACTTCTTATCCTCACCTTCAGCTCTCCAGCACCCACACAGTCCAACTTGAGTGGTTTCGTATCTCCAGTGCTAAGATGGCTCAGCCATCGCGGGTCTCTGACTATCTGATGGCGTTCTCTGAGGTTTCATCAATGCTACTGGAACATGTAGTCAACATGACCGATGGCAATGGGAATACAGCTCTTCACTATAGTGTTTCTCACTCCAACTTTGGTGTGGTCGGGCTGCTGCTGGACACAGGTTAGTAGTAGTTTTCAGATAAAGATAATCTTGGCTTAAATAATAATTTTAGCATAAAATTAATATTTTCATTTGAGCTATAAACCACAACATCTAAACACTTTCAATGCACAGCCAAAAGAAGAAAACAGTGAACTAAAACCTGCTTTTTTAAAGTGAGTCTCTTGTGTAGCAGTTGGGGGAAATGTATCTTTATGGTTTGTACAATGCCAGATATAAATATTTAGGAATTCAAAGTGACCCTATTATGCTCATTATCAGCTCCACATTTTTATTCTTGGACTCTACTAGAGTAGCTTTGCTTGATTCATATCTCAAACTATTTTACCTTATCCTGGAAGCTCATGCAACACCTCACTTAATCCACTGTTTGAACAAAACTCCTTTTCTTTTACCACCTTCCTTTAGAACCAGCTTCATTCTGATTGACTATCCCTCGCAAACAGAAATTTTGAATAGCAGGTGGGTGGGTCTGATGTGAATGGATAATATAAGTGGGACATTTTTGGAGTGTAACTTGCCAGTGGATAAACTATTTACATAGTGACAATGATTAATTTCAATATTATCTCGCTGGCCAATGTACTGTAGGTTACATGTTGATTTATCTGCACTCAGACAATATTGGCTGATACTTCTATACTAATTAGACATGTTTCCTACAGGAGTGTGCTCTGTGGATAAACAGAACAAGGCAGGCTATACGGCCATTATGCTGGCTGCTCTCTCAACTGTGAAGAAGGAGGAGGATATGGTTGTGGTCAAGAAGCTCTTCAGTCAGGGTAATGTCAACGCCAAGGCCAGCCAGGCAAGTCATCAGCAGATCATCATGCAGCTATAAACTGGAAAAACATGCCCCTTAAGTTTGCTTTCCATTCAGTCTTTCATGCTCCCGCAGATATTTTAAAACAGCAGTTTCTTTCACATTAAGTTAATTTTTAGTCTGTATGAGCTGGTTTAATTTGGTTCCTGTTTCATTCTGTAATTATAAAAGTTTTAACATTTGACTGGAAAACTTTGTGACAGTACTTGTGTGTCTTTAAAATGCAAAGGGAGAGTCCAACTTACCCCCTGAGAAATGTGAATGAGCTACATGTGTCTAAAAGAAGGCACACAAAGAGCTTCTATGTAGTCAAGTCCATCAGCCAGAATAATTTTAATATTTAAATGAAGCAATCATGCGTCTGTGGGTTTTGTTTAATAAGTTTAAACTGATTTGAATGCATGAAATGGGAAAAATCTAAATATGCAATGCAAGATGCATAATAAAAATATAACTGCGAAATTTAGAAAAATGTAACTGAGGTCACTGAGTAAATATTAGATCTTTTACTTGCATTTATTTGATTGCATTCATTTTGGATTCCATTTCCTTGTCAGTTTATAATGTTTATGCATAAGTTGTTGAAAATGTCTTTTCAGCCAGTGTTTACATTAATTACCAAAAAAGTGGCTTATTTAGCTCTGAGACCAGCTATGACAAAACTTTTGAATAAATATTTCTTTCTTTACTACTGCTTGAAAAAGATAGCTCAGTTTATGGAGTAATGCCCCTCTTAATCCCTGTTTATTTCGAAGTGGAGTTGTTATAAACATATCCTTTATTGTAATAAAGTACTGTATTACATTCAGAGGAAGAAATTTGAGGCATGATTGTGTATAGCTTAGATTAGATTAAGCAAATGTGTAGCCTAACATAGCAAATAAGTCACTCACGAGAACCTGCTGGCTTTAAATGGTTTTATCTCTTTGGCTGATCTAATCAGGTTGTGTAGTGTATGTGTTTTGATACAGCGCCTGATGGGTTTTTCCACTGCCAAGTCATAAGACTGAATTTATAGCATCACTGGCTATAAATCCAATTACTGGTGCTTGTTATTGTTGCTGTGGGGAATTAAGCATGAGGCAGGCAACACAGTTTTAGAGGTTTAAGTCGTACTTTTTTCCAACTTGTTTTAAGTTTATAGTTTGGTCCAGTTATTTGTTGAATTACAGAGGCAGAAGCATTTTTCTTTTAATGTGATTCTACTTTTAATGCATCATATTTACTGTCCATCTGTTTACTTTTTGAGTCTGATTTTTACACTTTAAAGCAACCTTCAAGAATTCCCCTTGATAATATGTGTGCTTTCTTTACACTACTTTGTGGTCTCTGGTACTTCTGGCAATGTTACTCTCTTGATAAGTTTTGATTCTCGAACAGGATGTGTATTTTCATTCATGACCTTTTTCCTTGCAGCTGGGCACTGGGGGAGACTTTCTCCTTTCAAAAGTTTTCTTCAAAAGTACCCATTTCCCTGACTCCTTTTGACTTTTTTTCATAAGACTTAATCATCTCATTTTATAGATGTAAAAATTACCATTGTGATGATGCAAAATCGAATTAGGTTTCTGAAATTTAATTTACTGCCTACAACTGAATCAACTACTTGTAGTTGTAAGTGAGTGAATGAAGAAGAGTAACTTAGATTCAAATGTGGAGACTGATTTGGGGTGGTAGCAGAAAAAGACCAAAGGTCATCATCTTAGTAAATTAATAACTGTTAGATAATTGAACTGATCCTTTACAAAAGGCATTTAAACCGCCAAACTTTAGAGACACTCTGAAAAAGTGCACCACCACCAAAGTGGAATGTGCTTTTTTGTTAAACACTTAAGCTATACTGTACGTGACAGAAACTTTCTCATTACTCACAAAATTATCTCACCAATGTGATCATTTTCAAAAACTGTTCAAGTAAAGGAAATCACATCTTTGAATCTTTGTCTTTGCAGGCAGGCCAGACAGCATTAATGTTAGCAGTCAGCCATGGGCGTCAGGAGATGGTGCGGGCGCTCCTCGAGTGTGGTGCTGATGTCAATGTGCAAGATGATGAGGGATCAACGGCGCTCATGTGTGCCAGCGAGCATGGCCGAGCTGAGATCGTCAAACTACTCCTGGAACAACCTGGGTGTGACATATCCATTGTGGATAATGTAAGGCATATATAATTTAAACTAGCTGATCCAGTGTTGGAAACCTGAGTCTAACACTGAAGCCAGTTGTTTGATCTGTGACTGCAGAAAACATTCGGGAGCTTTCTTGTCTGGAATTCAGCCTAATCTGTTCTCAGGAAACTACTACTCCTGGGAAATTGGTCTATCCAGTTTCCTCTTCTTACCATCTTTTTGTCCTTTTCTTCTTCATTTTTTTCAGTTAGAAAGATTGACTGAAAGCTTAAGTGTCACAATCAAACTAGTATCGGATAACTTTGATTCAAATATGTGCTGTAGACAGGAAACGCAGTGACTGTACTACTTAGAAGCCACACAGGAGAAATTAAAAAGCCACAACCCCTCTGTTAACAAACTTGCAGATTTTAGACACAATGCCCTGTAGGCTTTTTACACTGGTCCTCTGCTTTGTTTTTTAACCACAACACCCATTCAGAAATCAGCAGCAACTGGTCAATTCTGGGAAACCATTGTCTTTGTATGAAAAGGTTTAAAATGTTTATCTGGGGTTACTTTTGGAATCTCAAGGGACCAGGATGTAAAAGAGAGATGGTTTTGAGAACCAAATGTTTAGCAAATCTTTTCCAGCAAAGTTCAAAGAAAAAACTGTACTTGTTGTTGTCTAACAGTCCTGCCTTAAAAAAAATCTTCACAGACTTGTGATATTTAAAGTGATTTTACAGTGGATTTCTCTGGATGCTTGAAGAGAAGCCAGGCAGACAGATATTTGAGTATTAACATCTGTGCCAGAATGTGCTGGCCATTTGGTGGAGGCAGCTCCTGGGTTGTGTTTCAGTACAGCACAGCTGGACTGAGGAGGGGAGGGATATGGAAAAGCCCCCACTTCCCCACTCCACAGATAACACAGAACTGCATGACAAACTATGACTGTAGGGATGAGTGGATACAGTATGTACAAAGTAATGCAGCACCAGTGCTGACCCTTTTTTAATTTCATTTAATGCATTATATTAGCAGGAACTATAAAGGCACAGATTGGTTTCAGCTACCAATAGTGATAACCAGGCCCACGTGAAATCTGTGCCCGCAGAATTCTGCTAATTTTCTGTGGAGTTTGAAAAGGTGTGTGTTGCTAGACAAATGTTTGTCATTTCATCCTATCTGTCACTAGTGTGTGATGCTGTGACTTTGATTGCCGAGAAAAGGCTGTCTTGAAAACATGTCCTGAAATTGTCATTATGAAATTAAGGGTTAGGGTTAGGGCTTTTATTTTTTCAGAACAGGACAGGTACAGAGAATGACAACGACATAATAGCTCAACCAGCTCAAGATCCATCACAATTCACTGGTGACTATAATGTGTGCAATACAGAAAGAAAGTAATATTTTTTCTCGCTGCTGGTTGGCTGAATTGCACAAACTGAGAATTAAAATTAACTGAGAAGTCAATGAGGCCCACAGTCATATCCAGGACAAATGATTCTTGGTCACCACCACCATGCAACAACCGTGTAAACGTTTGTGGCAAAGCTATATTTCAGGCTATCACGGGGCTAGTAGCAGTAGCTCTATCATCTAAAAAAAACAGAACCATGTTTGCCAGCATGACAGGAATAGGGACAGTGGAGCTTCAATTGACCTTCAAGTTTTCCACTCGTAAAAATGAAAAGCTACGCTGATCATGTTGGTGAGCCAGGTTCTTCTTCTTCTTCTTCTTCTTTCGGCTGCTCCCGTTAGGGGTCGCCACAGCGGCTCATCTGCCTCCATCTCACCCTATCCCCTGCATCCTCTTCCCTCACACCCACCCTCTGCATGTCCTCCTTCACTACATCCATCAACCTTCTCTGTGGTCTTCCTCTTCTCCTCCTGCCTGGCAGCTCCATCTTCAACATCCTTTGTCCAATATATCCACTATCCCTCCTCTGCACATGTCCAAACCATCTCAGCCTTGC
>VUQH01004672.1:0-11787 GCA_015106775.1 Etroplus canarensis | reverse complement strand
ACCTGGTTTCTTGCACACACAATATATCTACCTTCCTTCTCTCCATCATATCAGCCAGCTCTCTCCCTTTGCCAGTCATAGTCCCTACATTTAAAGTCCCTACTCTCACCTCCACCCTCCTACCTTTCCTTCTCTCTCTCTGCCTCCTAACACGCTTTCCCCCTCTCCCCCTCCTTGGTCTTCGGCCAACAGTAGCATAGTTTCCACCGGCACCCTGTTGGCTAACGGCACCGGAGGCGGTCGTTGTTAACCCGGGCCGCGACCGATCCGGTATGGAAGTCGTGTTATGAATCCGCATATTTGATTTGGCACAGTTTTTACGCCGGATGCCCTTCCTGACGCAACCCTCACCATTTACCCGGGCTTGGGACCGGCACTAGGACTACACTGGCTTGTGGGCCCCTGTGGCTGGTTTAGATAATATGCTTATTCATTTAATTCAATATTCATTAACAAAGCGAAATACAATTCAAACATGACTTTTATGACTAATGGCAGGTGTTTCTCTATTGTTCCAGTCATGCTGACCTAAAATAGATTGAATGCAGAATCATAATATTATATAGTCATATGGTGATCTTTTAACTGTTTAATTGTTGTCATCTTGCTCTTGGTGAGAAGATACACCTCCAAGGTTTTCATTGGATGTTAACTATCTGCCCAAGAATAAAGTGTTCCTACCTGGAGCTGGTGTGTAACCAGTATAACCGATTTTACTTGGAGCTCCTTCTTAATGCATTCTTCAAAAATGTGTTTCCCAACATGTGCGTCAACAGCAGAAAGAGGATCATCAAGGAGGAAGATGTCTTTATTGGAGTACACAGCTCTGGCCAGGCTGATCCTCTGTTTCTGCCCCCCTGACAGATTCAGTCCCCGCTCTCCAATCTGCCACCAAAAAAATATCACAAAGCTGGTCACGCCACTACCAACAAAGTCTAGTAAATCATGAAGTCGGGATTTATGCTTTCACAAAAAAGCAAATAAAATAGGATATATCTTTGCCAGAATGAGTGCAAAAATGTCAGTAAAGCCATCAAAACCCAGCTCCAGATAAAACAAGAAACATCAGCCAGACAAAATTATCCAGAAACGTTCTAATTTTGTAGGTAAGTGATGGTATTTTGCTTAAGTTATTGAACTATGTATTTATTCCATATAAGGCAGGGTTTTTTGGCAACTTGGTGCCCTTTACACAGCAGAGGATTGTTTTGGCTCTAAACACCCTATTTGTCCTTCACATAACAGTTTCTGGAGGGGCTTCTGTTTGTTTTAGCTTAGCTTCAAAAAACACATTATCAATTTTGGGTTTCATTCAATAGTAAGTTTTCATGAAACACTTGGTGGTGGTGGTGGCTCATTGTTGCCACTATATTGTATTTGTATTCATTCATTCATTTTTTTCATTCATCTTCTTCCACTTATTCAATTCAGAGTCTCTGGGGGTGCTGGAGCCTATCCCAGCTGTCATGGGGCGAAAGGCGGGATACACCCTGGACAGGTCACCAGTCTGTCGCAGAGCCAGCACAGAAAGACAACCATTCACGCACGCATTCACACCTACAGTCAATTTAAAATGGCCAATTCCTATGCACGGTGCCTAGCCCCTATGCATGTCTTTGGACTGTGAGAGGAAGCCGGAGCACCCAAAGAGAACCCATGCAAGCGAGGGGAGAACATTCAAACTCCACATGGAAGGGCCTAAACTGGCCATCTGTTGGATTTGAACCCGGGCCCTCTTGCTGTGGGGCGACAGTGCTAATCATTGTATTTGTAATGGTCAGATATTTGCTGATGCAGATAACTGATGCAGTTAGCTTGAGTTGTAATTCATCTGATAAAAGAACAGAATACAAACCCAATCCCATCCTCAAATCAAGGAAGCTTTAACTGAAATTGTAAAAATCTACTCCTATGCAGAACAATCTGGATATTAATATTAATCTGAAGTACTCATTTTTTTTTTTTTTACATTGAACTACCATGCAACTCTACCTTAGTCATATAGCTTTTGACTTGAAGACTTGTAACACTGTAAAATTATAACAGAGGTGCACAGAGCTTCCTCCACCAAAGGTAAGTGCCATGGACTTGATTGTGTAGAGGAGGACCCAAATGTATACTAGAAGGTGAGCCTTTATTTACCTGAATCTTCACAAAGAACAAGTCCTACTTAGGCTCAAGGAAGTTCAACAAATCAAAAAACAAAACAAAACAAAAAAAACAACAACAACAATAACAACAAAAAACAGTTCCAAAAAACAGACATAATGATTTAAAAAGGGAAAACATGATAGGGAGCATAGACAAACACTCTTATAAGGATAGAGAGTGAGACAGGACTATTTATACATGTTAGTCTAAGTAGGGAATCGGCACAGGAGGGTAAGGAGACACAGGTGAATCATACACTAGTGAAAATGATCAAGAAAATCAGGGAGAGACAGACAGGAAGAAAAACTAACAGGATACAGAAATGAACAATTATATTATGCATACATGCAGTTAGGTTCATAAGTTTTTAGATAATTACACATTTTTTGTAATTTTGCATCTGCAGTAGATTTTAAACCAAATGGTTAAAATTGAAGTCCAGACTTCTAGCTTTAATTTGAGGAGTTTGACAAAAGAATTGCAGTAACAGTTTAGGAATTACAGCCATTTTTACATATAGAAAATGTGTCATCATCCAAAAGCCTATGGACTTAACTGTAGTCACTTTTTTAGAGGGTTGTCACAGTGTCATTCTGACAATGAAACTCGCTTCTGCACTGAATCATCCAGTGTGACTTCACTGTTTATTAAGAAGGGATATCATTCTGCAGTACTTTAAAGTAATTGTTAATTGATTTTAGACCGAGACCACCTACCTCTGTTAGATCACCATATGGCAAAATCTGCAGGTCAGCTCTGAGGCTACACACATCCAAAACCCTGTTGTATCTGTGGAGTATCAATGCAAGAAAGCTAACTGACTTACACGAGGAGATGTATAGTGGACACTGTGACAAATTATTTGTCTTTAAAACAAATCAAGAAATCTGAAAAAAATAACCCATGTGATTATCATAAGCACTGTTTTCTAAGAGACATTTATTTTAGGAACTAGTCATTTTACTTTATTATACTTATTTGCTCAGACATACAGTGTCTGAAAGGTTATGAAAGTGTTATGTAAGAGCAAATTCAGCCTCTGTAAAGTCTACTCTGTACACCATCTCTGCATTGGACTTCCTGTAATAATCATTTCAGATGATGAAGATGACCTATGGCTTTATTGGAACACCTTATCAGATGATTCACAGAGATAAGAGGAACTTTCTCTCATTAGAACATTCTTCACATTCTTTTGTTGTGAACTGGTGCTATATAAATAAAATTGAACTGAATTGAAAAGTGAGATAACTTCAAAAGCAAAATGTAATCAAACCAGAAACATTTTGCCTGAGCCTTTTTTATTCATAACCTGTGTCAGTGTGGTAATTAGTAACATATCATTCCAAGCAAAAGTTAATAATAAAACCTATTCTATTCTTTTTTTGACTTTTAGTTACTCATGAGTTGTGAAGATTATTCGTTTAGGATAAGTTATTCATTACTTGGCCTGGTCAAGTGGTTCCCCCATCAAGATATTTTCTTGAACAGTTCCATGGAAAATCCAGGCCTGTTGGGAAACGTAGGCAAATGTCCCATTAGCTGTAATGGAACCCCGAAGAAGATGCATCTAGAAGAAAAAAATGAACATGTAGAAAAGCTGTATTTACACATCACCTAAGCCCAATGTAAATAACATGAAGACAGACAATGAAATAATGAAAAAAAACACTCAATAAACATGCCAGAAATTATATCAAAGAATTGCAAAAACTAGGAATAAGAAGGAAAGAACAAAAACAAAAAAAATAAACTGACCTGTTCCAAAATGCTGGAAATCAGTGATGTCTTTCCACTCCCTACATTCCCACAGACACCAAGAAGGTTGCCCTTCAGGAAATACCACAGAGGTTATTAGTTTACCTTAACAGAGTCAAGATAACCTCAGTTGCCATTTTCAAAGTTAAAGCAAACCTTAGGCAGTGTGAAAGAGATGTTTCTCAATGTTGGTAAAGGTTCATTCTCATCCTTCTTGTGTTCTGACACCCCATTGGCTGTGCTCGGTGGGGGGCTAGACTGGCTTTCAAGTTTGGTCCATGAAAGTGTAGCATTTCTCATCGTTACAGCTGAGTCATCATCTGCCTTTTGCATCAAGTAGGGCTCGGGATTCTGGATCAGCAATATTTTCTGAAAGTCACACATTGTATTTACAAGCTGGTTCAGGTTTTATCACTGATATTTCTGAGATGCATAGTGTGGCTAGAAAAAAAAGCAAGTGTAAAATGAAGACAAAAATCTGAGAAGTATTAAGACCAGGTTTGTACTTCAGGTTGGCATTTCATTTTAAATCTCAGATCCCTAAATGCTGCTAATTGTGTTTAAAGAGGATGTATTCTGCTCATTTCCAGCTCCCTACTTTTATCCTTAGACTCTCTGTAGTAGCTTTGCTTCACTCTCAACTCAAATTAATGCTTCTTTATCATGTACATGTAAGAAAGGAGCCAGTTGAGGTGGTTTGAGCATCTGACTAGGATGCCTCCTGGACATTTTCTAGGTGAGGTGTTTCAGGCATGTCCAACTGGGAGGACACTCAAAGGTAGACCCAGGACACACTAGGGAGCTTATATCCCTTGGCTTGTTCAGAAATACCTCAGAGTCCCCCCAGAAGAGCTGGAGGAGGTGGCTGGCTGGCTGGATGGATGGCTGGATTAGGCCTTGGTGCCACTCCTCAGTTCATCCACTGTCTTAAAAAAAGCTGTTTCTTCTGAATGGATGCCACAAATATTTGAAGAGCAAGTGGGTGGGACATCTCTGATTAGTGACCATATCAGGGATAGCTACTTTTACTGACATCATACAGAGCCACGAGTAGAAAAAACCCCTCTGAAATCAAACATTTAGAGTACTCTAAAGTCCAAGATTTTAACTAGCATGGATTACTTGCACATATGCTGACCTCATGTTTTCAAACCGTGACCATATTTAATGTGAGTTTTCACTACTGTAACAGAACATATACAGAATATGACAGAAAAAAAAGGAAAAGCATAATAGGTCCAGCTAAAACTGTTGAGGAGGGCACAAAAAAGAAGAGTTTACCCTTAATCGTTTTAGTGCTACAATAGACTCAGCTATGGCTTTCACAGAAATGGGCAGGAGAGCAAGGCAGAACCTCATAGCGTTGAAGATGGATATCGTGGTAAAGGCCTGGTAAAACAAAGAATATTGTTCAACTACACATGACTATACAATGCAGGCAAGTCATGTTGTTTAGAAACAGACCACAACACTCTGGATAACACAGTCACAATCAAAGGAATGAAGTAAATCCATATTTCATCTCATGTACCCACACATGCTATAAATGGACTGAACTTTCGACATATAGATGCCCTTCTTTCTCCAATCTCCATGTCAGCAAAGGAGGTTGTTCTGCTTACATGATATTGCCATGCTACTGTAGTACTCACATCTGAAGTGTTGAGGGGTGACCCCAACAATGTGTGAACCAGGAAGGTGAGAACAGTGGCAAGGGTGGGTATGATGCTGGTGATACTGGTGTTAGCATTCTGGACATAACTGGCTTTCTGTAGTTGTTTCTTTTCATTTTTCCTTAAGCCTGTAAGGGAGAACTTTTTTGTTAGTTACTTTAGTGTAATGGAGTAACCCTGGAAACCCAAATTGCAGCTCTTCAGTGAGTTATACCACATTCAGATGACTGTATTTAAACAATGGAGATATTTTGATTACATGTCTAACACTGATAAGAACCCCTTCTAAAAGTTTACGAAGTCATAAAATCCTAAAACACTGCATGCTCACACATGCAATTTACCCATCATAAGTCATGCAATCTCACAAAAGACCATAAATTTTGAAATGAACTGTAAGTGAGGTAGAGTTCAAGACGTTCTTGTAAACACCAGGATTAAGAGGTAGATGACTTGTAATGACGGGGGTCTGGAAAATAAATGTTTTTCTGATAGGTAAACAAAAGTGCAGAAATACGAAACTAGATGGCATGATATTGCTGATATTGCACCCTCAAAGCATGCACTGGTGAAGACACATTGATACTTGCTTTGGATCTGTATGGGAAACTCATAGAGGTGTGATAGTAAAAAAGGTATGACAGCTTCTGCAGCTCAACACTCCCAAATCTCTTGTGCCTGACTATGTATGTTGAGTGTGTGTGTTTAAACAAATGGGAGAGCATAAATAATGTCCCTGATATCTGATATAGAGGTTAGATGAAAAAATATCCATGTGATCAACATGTTGCTGCTTGACTTACCTGCAATCTTCTTCTCAAAAGAATCTTCCCATGCGTACATCTTGATGAGCTTAATGCTGTTGAGAATCTCGTTCATTGTGCGAACTCTGCTGTCTGTTATCAACATGGTTTTCCATCTGAATTTGTTTATGAGCCTAGCCAATAAAAACTGTAAACAGCAAGAAAAATACAATATGAAAGACTAAAG
The DNA here is from genome assembly GCA_015106775.1 of Etroplus canarensis. Lineage (NCBI taxonomy): Eukaryota > Metazoa > Chordata > Actinopteri > Cichliformes > Cichlidae > Etroplus > Etroplus canarensis. Next base: position 5,215 of record VUQH01004672.1, on the reverse strand, counting down.
ACAACAAGTAGCAAAGCTATACATTCACTGAGCACTTTATTAGGTACTGCTGTTCAAGTGCTTGTTAAGGTAAAATCTAATTAGCCAATCACATAGCAGCAAATCAATGGACTTAGGCATATAGACATGGTCAAGCCAACCTGCTGAAGTTCAAACTGAGCATCAGAATGGGGAAGACAGTAACTTTATAAAGTAAATTTAGGTAACTTTAGGTTAGGTAACTCCTTTCTCACGTCTCTGTCCCCTCACCCCCAAACGGTCGAGGCAGATGGCTGCCCCTCCCCGAGCCCTGCTGGAGGGTTCTTCCTGTTAAAAGGGAGCTCTTTCTTCCCACAGTCGCCAAGTGCTTGCTCATAGGGAATCATCATCGGATTGTTGGGGTTTTCTCTGTAACACTGTAGTATCTTTAAATTACAGTGTTGAGGCGACCCTTGTCGTGAATTGGCGCTATATAAATAAAATTGATTTGAACTGAACTGAATTGAACTTTGATGCCAGACTGGCTGATATAAGTGTTCTAGAAATTGCTTATCTACTGTTTTTTTCCTGCATAACCGTCTCTAGGATTTACAGATAATGGTCTGAAAAAGAGAAAAAAAATCCAGTGAGTGGCAGTTCTCTGAGAGAAAATGCTTTGTTTATTCCAGAATTCAGAGAAGAATGGATGATATTTGGGCTGCGTAGTACCAAAATGAGCATTGTTTAAAAGATGATGGTTACTTTCAGCAGGATAAAGCACCATGACATAAAGCTCAAATAATCTAAAATTGATTTCTTGAACATAATAATGAGTTCATTGTACTCAAATGGCCTCCAGAGTGAACAGATCGGTCATGCAACTAACAAATCTGGAGGAACTGCCTGATGCTAGCATGGCCTCAGGTTTATGTTTAATACCTAGTTGTGGCTGCCCCTGCTACCTCTGCCTCTGAGTCTTCTGACTCTTCCTCCACAAACACCACTCTGGTCCTTCTAATGAAGTGTCCTAGGAGAACTATGGAGTCACCAGGGAGAAATAATTCCAGGAGCCCATCTGATATTCCCTGTGTGATCAGAGCATTCCCCTTCAATTATTCTAAGTTGAAATCCTCCCACTCTTTGGGGCAAACTCAAATACAGTGCTGGTGAGCTCTTGTTCCAGGAAAGCATCCCAGTTACTCTCTTCTCCATGAGGTGTTACAGTTCTTACTTCGTCTTCCCCTTCCCTTGGGTAGATTTGTATTGGGAGATCCAACCCTGAACAACACAACTCCCTGGGACCCTCCACCACATTGTGATGATAATTCTTCATGTTACAAACATCAAATAAGACACCAAATAAATAATATATTTTCAAAAAAAAAAAAATACATTTCTAACAATTTGATGTCTTTGCACTATTTTCAGTTAAACATTGAATTGCAAATCACTGCATTCTATTTTTATTTGCATTTTATGATTGTTACCTGAGATAATTTGTTTTTCACGGTTTATGAAAATATGTCAGGTTATAAGCAACATGTACATACCTGTATGGGGACAAAAATAAGGTACGTGAAGACTCCAGTCAGTGCAGTGTAGCCCAGAATGTAGCAGGCATAGACAATACACACAACAAAGAGCACTGGGGTGGATAGCACAAAGCTCCCAAACAATACGGCTTCAAAAAGTCTGTGGCCATCGTTGGTCAAAACATTAATCATCTTTGTAGGAGAGAGACAGGGAGAAAGTGAATTAGGAACTAAATCAAAAATAATCTTATAAAGCTAAACAAAAAAAAAAAAGAAAATATATAACTGCTTAAAAAAAGCATTATTATAAGGCATTCTGACTGCCTACCAAATATAATAAAATGGTATAAATGACTCTGGAATGCAATTTGGAAAAAAATTATCAGACAAAAGAGACATTAAAAAGAAAGTACATCCGCTTTCACATATTAATCAGGCCATAATAAAAAAAAAAAAACTGGCCCTCAACATCCTTCAGATTAGGTAAATACAACCTCAGATGAACAACACACAACAGATTGCACCATGTCATTATTTATTTAACAGAAGCTGAGCCAACAAGCACAAGCAGTCCCATGAAAAACTAAGTACACCCTTAATGCTTCCATAAGAATGAAGTGGATAAGTAACAGCCAGATAGTGCAAATAAATGCGCTTGATTAATTGATCATCAGTCACTGTGATCACCTCTAAAAGCAGAAGTTTTGGCAATTTGCTTGTTTGGAGCAGATGTGTGTTAACACAATGCCAGGAGGAACGACATCAGCAATGATCTCAGAGAGAAGCACAAAATGAGACAAATGAGAAATGACAACCAAACAAACAAAAAAGGAGCTGCATCTCAGACTCTACAGGCCTTATGTTCAATGTTAAAGTTCATAATAGTACAATTAAAAAAATATTGAACAAGTATGACTTGTTTGGTTGACAGAAGAAAGTCTCTCATTAGTCTGTATAACAAAGTATTCTAGAATGATATCTGTCCAACAGCTTGGCTAAAACTGGGCCATGCAACAGGACAACGATCCCAAGCACAGCATTAAATCTAGGACAGAATTGCTGAAAATGAAAAGAATCAAGCTGTTGCAGTGATCCAGTCAAAATCAAGATGTCAACCCAATTGAACTGCTGTGGCAGGACCTTAAGAGAGCTTTGCATAAACAAATGTCTATCAGCCTCAAAGAACTGGAGCAACCTTGTAAAGAAGACAAGGTTGTGAGAGACGGATGATGTCATGGTCTTGGGTTTTTATAGTTTGGTTTTGTATGTTTTTGAGTTTCTGAGCCTCTTTTACAGTTTGGAGATTCTTAGTTTGTACATTCTGCTATTGCAACCTCTGCTCTTTCATGTGCTCTTTTCATTGTGTCTGCTACTCTGCCTTTTTGTCAGTATTCCTACCATGGTTGGGAGTTTGTTGAGTTTGTTGCCTCATGTCAGGTCATGTTAGTCAGGTCGAGTTAAAGTTTTGGCAGGTCATGTTATGTTTAGTTTTTTCCTCTCTTGAGGTTACCATCTGAGTTTGCACCCTGTGGACTTTTAGCAGCTTTATTAAATCTCGGCTTTTGTTCTCCTTCTACATCTGCTTTGAGTCTGTATTTTGGGTCCACATTACTCTACAAACCCTGACAGATGAAGTTATAAAGAAAATCATTACTTCAAGTTATTGCTGCAAAATGTGATTCTGCAAGGTACTAAATCATTGGATGTACTTAATTTTTCACACATGCCTTCTGCATTTTTCATTTTTGTTAATCAGAATGAGAACATTTTATTAACCCCAGGAGGAAATTGTATAAATAAATAAATATTATTACTGCTGTGTGTTATTTTTACACCTGAAGTTAGATTTAGATCATTTTAGAATCTGTTAAGGACCAGATTTTAATGATATCCTGATGTGTAAAAACTATAGAACTGTAAGAGGGTGTACTTTCCTTTTCACATGACTGCAGGTGGATTTTATAAACTGTAGGTGTGTGAACTAGTCTTTACCTCTCCCACTGAACTGCCACTGTGCACCCGCAGAGATATGACTTTCTTAAAGGCCATTGCAGAAAAAGCACCTTTCAGTCTGACTGCTGTGCGCAAGTTCACTGCCCACAGCAATGATATGAAGAAAGCTTTGAAAAACTCTGTGGTAAACAGACCGAAGGACAAACCAACACCATAGTACACTGTGGACGTCCCTGGGTTTTCAATATAGGTTAAGATCATATTGACAAGAACAGCCTGAAAGGACAGAAAGAAAGAGGCTTGTAAAAACTAAAACATGGGAATCATTAAAGTGCAATTACATATGTTTGGGTTTAGTGTCACAATACCATTGTAATGCACAACGACAGATAAATCCACAGCTTTGCAACACAATACACAATATCTCCACTTTCGGGCTACTTTATATATTTCAGAATAAATTGTACTTTTACCACAAGATCAAATCAGTGTTCTTCAACTGTTTTGCTTCCACTTGCATGCACCTTGTGGTGTTCATTGATGAGACATAAACTACTCAGATGTGGCATTTAGAAATGACAGGAGGCCACTGGATAAACCTGTATACAGCTGGCATTGTTCATATTCTAATTTAAGAATGGGAAATAAAGAGATGATGACTCACAGGGCCCAGAAATGCTGACACCATGGCAAAAATACCAATAATGACCGAGAGAATCAGTCTTGTGCGTTGAAAGCGGAGGGTCACGTGAACCAGTGAGGCTTTATCCAGGCCTTTCTTTGCCACTTCTTCGTCCCAGAGTCTCTGAAACCTGCAAGCGATACACAGTCATGGCACACGCACCCAGTGGTCCTGTTTTCCTAATAATTTAATTCCCACCGTCACTGTGTCATGCATTGGATTTTGAGCTTGATTCATACAACTCATTTTGATGTATTTTTTAAAATACCATATACAGTGACAGCACTGAATGACAGTAGGGAAATGTGAAAAAAGACCTCTCTCCACTGGTGTCTGCAACATCGAAAGGAGACAGAGTTAGGGTGGACATGTCCAGCTTATTCCTGAAAATGGACCACATCATGGGGGTCATCCAGGCAAAAGTTGAGAAGGACAGGAATCCTGCATTGTCCACAGGGTGGGTCCTAAGCATAAAACAGACATATGAGTTCAGTGAAAGGAAGGCATTAGTACATATCCAAGTATCTAGTTTTTATCTCTAAACACACAACTATTCATTAAATACACTGCCCGGCCAAAAAAAAAGTTGCCACCAAAAAAAAAAGGTCACACACTCTAATATTTCGTTTGACCGCCTTTAGCTTTGATTACGGCACGCATTCGCTGTGGCATTGTTTCGATAAGCTTCTGCAATATAACAAGATTTATTTGCATCCAGTGTTGCATTAATTTTTCACCAAGATCTTGCACTGATGATGGTAGAGTCTGACCGCTGCGCAAAGCCTTCTCCAGCACATCCCAAAGATTCTCAATGGGGTTAAGGTCTGGACTCTGTGGTGGCCAATCCATGTGTGAAAATGATGTCTCATGCTCCCTGAACCACTCTTTCACAATTTGAGCCCGATGACTCCTGGCATTGTCATCTTGGAACATGCCCGTGCCATCAGGGAAGAAAAAATCCATTGATGGAATAACCTGGTCATTCAGTATATTCAGGTAGTCAGCTGACCTCATTCTTTGAGCACATACTGTTGCTGAACCTAGACCTGACCAACTGCAGCAACCCCAGATCATAGCACTGCCCCCACAG
>VUQH01004660.1:12167-38764 GCA_015106775.1 Etroplus canarensis | reverse complement strand
AGTGGGTATGTGGGTATATGTATGTATGTATGTGTATATGTTATGTGTTTGTGAAATAATTTGAAAAAGACAATAAATATATTGGCAAAAAAAAAGACTGTCATACAAACAGTTTACCGTGTTAGATAAAATTTACCTTTGGACATAATTTGCAGTTGAAATAAGTTGATAAAATGCAATTGCAAAATGTTATTGCAATATTCACCATATTGCATATTGCTTAAAATGGCAATAATATTCTATCATGAGGTCCCTGCTGATTCCCACCTACCGCTTTGTTTCTTGTGCTTCACACGTTACAATAAACTGAATTTTGAAAGGTTGTGAGCTGGATGAACTCATCGACATTCTGGTTACTTGAACATTGCCCATGTTGTTTAGGCAACACATTAAACAAAGAGGCTCTTCTCCTGCCGGCAGGAGGTTGTTGTTACGTTTTTAGTCAGCATGTATGGAATGTGTCTGTTTTTGTTTACTTTGGATTGCAGTATGTTTAGAAACGTACAAGTTTGATGCTTGGATTTTCAAGACAGAAACCACGAACTGGCTCCAATATTACAATGGAAGTTCTTTGACGGCGCTCTTACCCTTTTTGGTTAAATAAAAAGTAAAAGGCAGCAGTAGATCTTTATTTTGTTCAGATCAAAGGAGCCACAAGTGTAAAAGAACTACATCTGACCTTCTTTCTTTGTCCCAGGTATCTGCTGGAACAAGATTTCCCTGGGATGCGGATTGGTCCAGAGCCAACCACTGATGGCTTTATAGCAGTGATGTATGGCGAGAACGAGGGCATCGTCCCTGGCAATGCTCTGGTGGTTGACCCCAAGAAACCTTTCAGGAAGCTGAATGCGTTCGGAAACTCCTTCCTCAACAGGTAAATCCACGCACACATGAAACTCAGCTCAACCAACCATCTGTTTCTGTTTCTGTCTGAATATGTTTCTCAGCCTCAAATTCAAACGTTACAAACGGTCTGTCACGAAAATTTTACGAGTGGTGAAACTTAGACGTGATTCACTTGTAGAGTCAATCCAGATCTGGATCTGGGACTTTTTTGAAGGATTCTTCAGCATTGTGTGATGGGCAAAATTTGGCGTTATGCATTATATATATTTTCTTCTCTGAATCCCCGGTCTCCAGACTGGTACTGATCCGTGGATCATTTGGTAGGGGGCTGCAAAGAAAACATTTAGTTGTTAAAATGATAGCTATTTTTCTTTCATTAGTCTTCAGGATCTTATTTTGAAGAACAACTGTTTCCCCAGCTTTTCATGCACCAGTGACACAAGCTAACCTTTGAAATAAAATGAGCCAGAAACAAAATTCACTGAAGAGCTTTTTGAGGAACAAACGAGCAACAATGGGACAGCAGAAGGGCCACAGACTGACAGCAAAAAGAAAGCTGCATTTAAAAGAAAATACCAAAGATTCCTACCTAAGTTACAGGTTCATCACAACAGGTGATACACATGCTCCATGCCCACTATGCATAATTTGCGGTGACCGATTGGCTAACACGGCCACGAAGCCCTCAAAACTGCTTTGCCACATTGAGACAAAGCACCCAGAGCTAACAGGCAAAGTCCTTGAAATTTTTTTTAAAAGAAGAAAACATGAAGGATGAAAACAGTTACAAGGGCCACCACTTCAATAAATGTGTCTGCGCTGAAGCATCATGTCACTGTCGCCCATCACCCCCAGATGGGACCATCTAGTTGCAGGGAAAAAAGGCCCAGAGCTCCCACTGACTCTGCATGATGGTGAGTTGATATTATAGTGTAGAATTGGTGTGATTGCCCAATATAAAGTGGAATTGTTGCATTCAGATTACAGACTATGAACTGACACAGGGTTTTGTTATTGGAACCCCCATGCCTTCATGCATGAAACTGGTCCCTGGTACAAAAAAGGTTGGGGACCACTAGTATCGATGCAGCTAGAGATCATAGAACTGGTGTATTTACCTCTTTGAAAGTTGGCTCTGTTTCATTTTACATTTTACCGTTTTACCTAAAAAACTGAGGGTTGGTGGAGGTATGCAGTCTTGGACTACTCTTGTAGTCAGATTTGATGTAATTTATGAGGCAAGTTCAATTTCATTTATTCGTAATTCTTATTTAAAAATCTGCTCCATTGGTTTCACACCAAAATAATTTCGTTACTAGTACCTGGTTGCACCCACTTTTGCCTTCAGCGTGGCCTTAATTTTTTTATGGCATAGATTCAACAAGCTGCTGGAAACTTTCCTCAGACATTTGGTCCATATTGACATCATAGCATCACACAGTTTCTACAGAGTTATCAGCTGCATATCCATGATGGGACTCTCCTGTTACACCACATCCTAAATGTGTTCTGTTGGATTAAGGCCTGGTGAGTGTGTAGGCCATTCGAGTCCAGTAAAATCATTATCATGTTCAGTAATCCAGTTAGAGACGATCAGAGCTTTGTGAAATGGTGAGCTGTCCTGCTTGAAGCAGCCATCAAAAGTTGGGTCCACAGTGTTCATAAAGAGATGGAAATGGTCAGCAATAATAACCGGGTAGACTGTGGCGTTCAAATGTTGCTCAGTTGATACTAAAACCCCTGTCACACTGTGACAATTTAACCAGCACATGCCGACGTATCAAAATTTCTCTAAAATGCTGGTATACACAGAACTATCAATGTTACCTTGGGCGTATATATAGAGTATACATAATGTGTTAGTAACTTATATAGAACATTTCGATAACTGCCAACACGCCATATGGTAGCAGTAAGTTAGGGCCACACCATGATGATTTAACAAGCTTATGCTGACGCATTCAAATTCCTATAAAATGCTGACATACACAGAAAAATGATGTTAAATAGACATATACATAACATATTGCTAACATATATAGAACGTAATACCAGTGAATGCTAGCATACTGCTGTCATTCACAACTTGAAACCCATTTATCCCACTTCCCTTAAACGCACCACATATGCAATTATTTGGCAGCTGTATGTTAGAATCACGTTCATTACGACTGGATCACGTCAAATACGTCTACAAACGTCAATGTCCGTTGGAGGTATGTTTAATATATGTTACACATATGTTAAAAACATGTTACTTATAGGTTATTAATAGGTTTTGGGTATGCTAGACTTTATCTTCACGTATTTTGACATATGTGTAACGCGAGTCTCCGTATGCATAAAGTACCTGCAACATGTGGTCCTTGTATGCGGGACGTATGAGCCATACGCTGGCAAACGTCGGAGATTTTGTGCATGCTCAAAATTTTCCAGCGATCTCACTGTACTACGACATATACCGGCGTACTTCAGCATGCTCTTAGCTTACAGAAAACTTTCCTAAAATTTAACTGACATTTGCCGACGTATCATCAAGGTGTGACGGGGGCTTCAGAAACGTGTTCAGTAAAGCCGTTGTTGCACCATGACGATTTAACAAGCGTATGCCGTCGTAGGAAAAAAACTGCAAGTACGTCGTCAGTTACATTCTAGGGAAGTTTTGTATGTGTTAAGAGCACGCATAATTACGCCGGTCTACGAGGTAGTACGGCGAGGTTGTAGGAAAATTTTGAGCATGCACCAAACCTCCGACGCTTGCCCGCGTATGTTTCTTATGTCTCGCATATGAGGACCATATGCTGCAGGTACTTAATGCAATCAGAGGCTCACATTACTCATGTTGAAATACATGGAGGTACCCAAAACATATTAATAAAGAAAGAGACATTCTTTAATAGTCCCCTTAATAGGGAAATTTGAAATGAGTAACATGTAACATGTTTGTAACATGTGTAACATACATCAAACATACCCCAACGCATAGTGCTGTTTGTAGAAGTATTTGACGTGATCCAGTCGAACTGAGCATGTTTACCACACAGCTACCGAATAATTGCACATGTGGTGCGTTTAGGGGGAGTGGTACAAATAGGCTCAAGTTGTGAATGCTGGCAGTACGCTAGCATATATGTCCATTTAACATCATTGTTCCAGCATTTTAAGGGAATTTGAATGTGTCGGCATAAACTTGTTAAATCATCATGGTGTGACAGGGGCCTAAGTGCTGTGGTCATACGGAACACGTCTACATACGTCAATATGTGTTGGAGATAAGTTCTCTATAAGGCTACACATAGTTGCAAAGCATGTTACTCATAGGTTAGAAATAAGTTTTGGGTATTCTGGACATTATCTCGACATATTTCAACTCATGAGTAACTTACAAGTAATGTGTGTCAAAGATTGCATAACTTAACTACAACTTATAGCCCATGTATGCAGGACATATGAGCCATACACTGGCATATGTTGGAAAACTTGTGTATGCCCAAAATTTTTCGGCGACCTTGCTGCACTACAACATTTAACAGGGTGCTCTTAACTTATACTAAACTTACCAGTAACTTAAAAATTAAATACACTCTGAGCCTACAATCCAAATGTCTGAGCAGAAATTTAGATTCAGGAGACCAGGCAACATTTTTACAAGGTTCTGTTGTCCAGTTTTGGTGAGCCTGTGTGAATTGCAGCCTCAGTTTCCTGTTCTGGGCTGACAAGAGTGGCACATGTTGCGGTCACCTGCTGCTGAAGCCCGTGTGCACGTGTGCATTCAGAGATGCTCTTCTGCATACCTTGGTTGTAACAAGTGGTTATCTGAGTTCCCGTTGCCTTCCTGTCAGCTGGAAGCAGCCTGACCATTCTACTCTGACCTCTGTCACCAACAAGGCACTTTTTGCGCAGAGAACTCACTGAATATTTTCTCTTTTTTGGCCCATTTTCTGTAGCAGTTGAACTGGCACACCTAATGAAGTGGCCTGTTCCATATATTGTGCTCATTTGCAGAGGTTGCTTCTCTGTTGTTTAGTGATTTAGCTGCTTGCGACCGAAACAAACAATCATGTGACTAAAATGTGACTCAGACTAATCGATAGTACACAAAAGCAACACATAAATCAGCCAGCGGATCAGCCCATATGCTGAAAGGCTCTTTGGATGTTTGCCTGTTGATCTACAAAAGTATTAATCATTTTAATCACTGATCTTTAGGCTTAATTCCATCTTTCATCCTGCAGCTTGTGAGGTCATTGAGGAAATACAGTATATCATGACTGCGACACTGGTAATCTCTCCTGATGTTTGAGCAGAGTGGAACAACTGATATATGAGCTTCTGCCAGGGTTTGTGCTTTGCTTGCTGCCTTTTCTCTGTAGTTTGTGTTCATCCTGACAGACCACAGAGAGGTTTGATAAAGTAGGGGCGTGCAGACGGATATGACATTAGAGACCTGAGAGCTCCACCCAGTCCTCAAGGACCTCGACACTTAAATCTAGTCCTTACAGAGGAATTCCACTTAGTTATGGCCTCGGTCATGTTCGGCTGTTGCAGTGATTGAGTTTTGGAGCTGTAAAGCTTCTTGTTGCTCCATTTCACAGCCTTTATACACAAACACACCCAAGAACCAAACCTCCATTAGCCAGATCCAGAATGAACTTAAAACACTTGTAACACCCTCAGTGCAATGGGGTTGATTTAATTGTAATATTCCAGTGACTGAAGCCTGGAAATCTGTGCATATCTCCATGGCTCTCTTACATGTGCAATGCACTTTTTTGTTTTCTGTTGACACCCTTGTGACCTTGCTCCCTTTTTGGACAAAAACTACTCCCTGCTCACAAAAAAGTCCTGGCACTTCCTCCCCGCTCCTGTCACTGCTTTCCTCAAAACATTTACAACGTGGGAAGTGACCTCTTTCACCCCACACTGACATGTAAACACGCTCTCCTAGCTGTCAGATTCCAGTGTTTGTATCGGGCATTTAAATTTAGCCAAAGCCACTCCTGTCCAAATGTATTTCCTCTGTCCAGAAATATCTTTTAAGGGCAAAAGAGAGGAAGTGGACAGACTGTTGGAGTCACAACTGTGTGTGTGTGTTGATGCGTACCTGAAGTGTTACTTAAACTAGAAATCCAATCTCATCCCGGTGCGGCAGAGGAACCCTCCACAATAAGTTATTGTTTCCAGGGTGGAAGTGTGTGTGCGTCACCACGTGGGTTTGTTTTTCCCCTTGCCAGCCTGCCAGAGCGCGGGCGATTAGAGATGACTTATAGTTGCCATAGTCTGTCACTAAATGAATCATTTAGGTGATGGGAAGGTCACAGGTACTGTGGCTAGAACCTGGAAGATAAAAAGCAGAATAATAATGAACTATAAGAAGAAAATCTTCTTCTTTGTCACTCCGACCCTCTGCATGTCCTCCTTCACTACATCCATCAACCTTCTCTGTGGACTTCTCCTCCTGCCTGGCAGCTCCATCTTCAACATCCTTTGTCCAATGTGTCCACTATCCCTCCTCTGAACATGTCCAAACCATCTCAGCCTGAGCTGTCCCTCTGATAGTCTCATTTCTAATCCTGTCCATCCTGGTCACTCCCAGAGAAAATCTCAGCATTTTCAATTCTGCCACGTCCAGTTCCACCTCCTGTCTTTTTTGTCACTCTTGCTGCTATCCTTCTGTCACAAAGCACCCCTGACACTCGTCTCTACCCACTCCACCCTGCCTGCACTCTGTTCTTCCCCTCTCTTGTGCTCTGTCCGTTGCTTTGGATGGTTGATCCCAGGTATTTAAACTCATCCACCTTCACCACCTCTACTTCTTGCATCTTCACCGTTCCACCTGCCTCCCTCTCATTCACACACTTGCTTCTACTGACTTTCATTCCTCTTCTCTCCAGTGAGTACCTCCACCTTGTAAAGCTGTGCTTGGAATGTAGCTTTCCAGTCATGAAATTAAGGCAGATTAATCAGATTATCCATCATCCCTTCATCTGTCTTGAACAGTATTACTTGAGTGTCTTTCTTCAGTTGTCCAGTATTTGAACTGAAATCAGATTATTGAAAATGTTGGATTGGCATGTTGCTTTCTTAATCTACTTGACCGACAAACAATCACAGTAATACCTTAGCAAGGGATATGAATTCTCACTCTCTCCTCTGTTTTATGTTCAGGTTTATCTGCTCTCAGATGCCCAATCAGGTTCTTCAGAGCATCAGCATCATCGACACTCCTGGTATCCTGTCTGGAGAGAAACAGCGAATCAGCAGAGGTAGGGATAGCTATGTGGGTGGGCGTGTGTGTGTGTGTGTGTGTGTGTGTGTGCGCGCGTGCATGTGTGTGTGTGTGTGTTTTGGCAGACTGAAAGAGGCACCTTGTCCTGGGTTTGTTATGTGGTTGCATAATAGTCCTTGACATTCTTTCACTTCCTCATATTGTATTAAGTCAGTGAATAGTTGATCTCTGATCTGATTTAAGAACAGTTTGTCAATTTCTATTAAAAAGATGTCTTTCTGTTCGTTCTCTTCTTTGTTTTGACCAAGTCAGGCATGCTTCTTCTCATTAAACTTTTAACAGTCTTTTAATATCACTGGATATTTTTTAGACAAAACGATTCCAGATTATTCAGGAAATAACTGGATGGTGGGAGTGGAGATGTATTTCAGTAAATACTGAACAGATTTTTATGATATCTACGATTAACCTTTTGACACCACAAAAAAAAAAAAAAAATCTAAAAATCATTGGCTATTCTCCGTGACGTTTCCAGATCTAGTTTCTTACTTCTCAGAGGATGACCACTTTAGATTTTAAAGATCCTACCTGTTGACCTGTCCTCTAGGCCAGAGGTGTCCAATGTATGGCTCATGGGCCAGAACCGGCCTGTTGTAGGGTCCAATCCGGCCCACTGGATGAGTTAGAACAATGTAGAAATTTAAAAGTAGGCATGAATTTTGGACCATTAAGCATTTCTCCCACTGGGATTAATAAAGTATTCTGATGCTGATTCTGATAAAGTGTCTTTTCATCTACTGACAAACACATAACTCTTGACCTCCTGTATGTTAAAGTTGGAAATTAGGAAAGAATTTTTTTTTTTACTGTTAGTATTCCCATTAATAGCAGAAAACTTTCTTTTTGTCCCAGGGTTAACAGTAGAATTTTTTTTGACATTATAAAAAATAGGAGATTTTCTGTTAATTCACATATAATTCCTGTTTTTTATTGTCAGGATAAAGTGCTTTATTCTTGCAGTGTTGGCCCAATAAGCCATGCAGATGTGTTTCTTTGATTTACTACAGCAACATTTCTTTATAATGTGGGAAAACTGAGACATATTTGTTACAGCTGCTCATCTCAGTCTTACTGATTGAATGTGTAGCTAAACTACTTTCCAAAGAAGGTAAGAGGAACAGTTTGGAGGCGTTTTTCTTTTCAAGCTATCAGGTGATGGCTTTACTCGTTCAACCCACTTAAGATGAAATCAGGTGATGTAAAATGAGTCTGACACCCCTGCTCTAGAGAAATGTAGTGTTTTTACTAAATCATTTGACCTAAATGTTCTTGAGAAATTCTGTATCTCTCCTTTCTGTCTCACTTCCTTCTTTGTCTCTCAGTCTGTTTCCTCCAGTGAATCAGTGCTGCTGATGTCAGTTTATAAATGCAGAACAGAAACCAGAGACACTGATTCAGACCACTGATGCAGGAAGCGAATCCACAGCAACAAAGAGTTGCACATCTGTGGTCAACACACGTGTAACGTCGCTTTTGTTCTTGATGTTCGTGTAGTAATGTGTTTTGAGTCCACTGTTTCCTTCTGTTAAAAATGCGGCTTGATGAACACTGTCCCTCAAGAGTTTGGGATCACTGGGAAATTCTCATTTTCCATGGAAACACGCATGAAATTAGTCCAAATAGGAAATATAGCAAATGAACCGGACATGCTTACATTGTCAGAGTTAGAAATAATGACTTCTATGGAAATGATCAATGCCTCACAAATAGATAAGTTCCACGGGGTTCAACCCAGTTCTGGCAAAGTGTAACTAATGAAGTGGCCAGTGAGTGTAAGTTCTATGGGTGATCTAACCAAGTAAGAGCCAGCTTCCTGAATCTGAAAACTCTGGTTTAAGGCTACCTCACTAATCCGTTGCACTTAGTTATTCACCCTTTGATTAAGTTTATTGGCTTTCCCAACACAAAATCTGAATTGAACAATATGCAGTACAAGTTCTCATTTCATTTCCTTATTATTAATTTCAGAAGCATAAGCAAAGCTGACATTGGCCTCCTAGCTTCTGTATTTAGCGTGCAATAAGGACTTCTTTTAAACTGTGATTTCTTCTTCTTCTTCCAGCCGCTCCCATTAGGGTTCAGCACAGCAGATCATCTGCCTTCATATCACCCTATCCCTATCCTCTTTTGTCACACCAACCCTCTGCATGTCCTCCTTCATTGCATCTTCACCATTCCTCCTGCCTCCCTCTCATTCACACACACATGTATTCTGTCTTGCTTCTACTTACTTTCATTCCTCTTTTCTCCAGTGCATACCTCCACCTGCTCCCTACTCTTATTGCAGATCACAGTGTCTTCTGTGAACATCATAGCAGGTCTGCTGGCAATGTCATCATAATACTCATAACATAAGACTCTTTGATTTGGTGGTGAATATTAATTTGTCATGAATAAGACTGTATGTGAGCCTCCTCAATTCATAGTTTTATTATATAGTTTTTTAGAGGGTTATCCATAAGAAACCTCTCCAGAAAACTTTGTATGATTTGGGATATAGATAATTTTGTTGTCATTACAACTGTATATAGAATACACCAAAGTTTTTTTAGAATAAAAATAATATTTCATTATATTGAGAAAATGTCTGAACTGAATATTAATATCTACAAAACTGGCTTCAGTCTTATAGCTATTATAAAATATCAACAAGATAATAGTGATTTGAAATCTGGAACTGAAAAAATTATGAAGTTTTCTTTATACTCCCTGTTATTTAACGTGTACAATTCTCTTTGGTGATATTTTATTTTACTAAGTCCTTGTCTTTGCAGAAGGTTTTTATCCTACAGCAGTGATATGTTGGGTGTGGAGCCATACAGTCACGTAACTCAAACCATACACTGGGCTTTCTATTAGTGCAGTTCTGTATGATTCTGTGGGGAACAGACCTGTTAGTGCTCATAAGCTGTCACAAAGGAGTTCGTCAGGGAACCAACAGGGCCCCTCTTAGCTGTTAAACGTGAGAAGCTTCTAAATTCCTCAGAGTTGCCTTTTGTTGTACAGCTTGCACAGTGCGGTATTCTGAATGTCAGAAATGCTGACGCTGAAGTTGTCCAAACTGAATGTGGCTCCAAGAGGGAAACCCAGAGGACGATCCAGCTGCTGTAGATGAGAAGTTGTTACAAATCTGGCAAATAAAAGTCAGCAGAGAACAGGAAAAATTTGTGATGCTGATTAGAACTGCACTTGGGTTTCTTGTGGAGGAGCATCTGGCAGAATGGAGAATCTTAGAGAGACAATGGCAATCAACAACAGCGTATCCAGATATCAGCAGTATTAAGTGGGTGCATGAGGTTGGATTACCAGTTTGGCTAAGAACCTGACTTCCTCAAGGCCACAAAAGCTGAAATGTGTTGTTGTGGGTAGTTGGTCATATCTGACATTGCATTGCTGCAAATTTGCATTGAGTTGTGAGGGATCGTGAGCTGAATGAGCTACTGTGTAATAACATTCAGCACGTGGGTAGGATGAATTTATATCATCAACTATGTATGCCACTTAACATGCAGTGGATAGAGTACTCATGGTTGCAACGCATCACAAAACCCATCAATGTAACTGAAGTACACAGGCCATGTTACAGGTTTTTTGATATTTATAGTAGAATGTTTTGTAGAAGACAGAATTTCCTGCAGGATTCTTGTTGCCCTTATATTGAGTCAGCCTATATGAATGACACCATCAACTGAACAGTTCAGCTGGGCGGGTGGAGGGACGGAGGGATGGTGGATTAAAGGGAGGGAACGAGGGCCACAGGAAGCCGTGGTGGGGCTTTCCTTCCATCTGGAAGCATTTACAGCTGCTCAGCTGAAGTTAAATTCCTCTTGAAGACGTTCGACAGGCCAGCTGTGACTCAACACGAATGCACACGGAGGCGGCATCACTAATAGGTTAAACTTCACCGCGCGCACGCTTAAGGATCTCTGAGATCACATTCAGCATTTTAAAAGGCCTGGATGTTTGCTGCTTGTGTGTCCTACAGCTGTATTACAACACATTCAGCATTTTTTCAGGTGTGAAACCACGTGGTGTAGAAACATGTGGCCTTTGTTTGTTTGGTCAAGCTGCGCATAAGATCTGCGTCGAACACTAAAGGCTCATTGACGGTGCTGCGTTGGGAGCACATCGGCAGTATGGAGGGAACTGCCGATAGGTCGTCTACATATTGTAGCCATTTACTGGCCCTAGGGCTGCAACTAATGATTATTTTGATAGTCGACTAATCTGTCAATTATTTTTTCGATTAGTCGATGATTATTTCAATCACTCCTTTCATCTGTGCTTCCTGTGGGTGCACCTCCCATACCAGGCTCCAGTGCGTGTTTTTCCTCATCTGCTCAAGTCTGCCCACCTGTTAGTATCACCCTGATGTCTCTGTCTTAACTTAATAAGCACAGTTCCCACAACAAATTAAAATAATGACCCATGAAACATATGAATTTGAAACTAATCAAATGTGTTTTTAACATTACTTAATGTGACCGTCACAATAAAATTGAAATGAATTAATACAAATTGAAGTGCAAGTAGTCTTTAAAGAAAACGATAATGTGCAAATAAGTAAGAAAAAATAGCCTCTGTTCAAAAGTTCAAATAAGGATTCAAATTAAGGATGTTTTTCCAGTCAAAAATAACAATGAAAAGTTCACAGATGATTCACTTTATGAATTGATGATTGCAGTGGAGGAATGTCAGCATGTGGACATACTCTGGAGTGAGGCTGATGTTCCCAGCTGCTGAGAAGGAGACAGTGTAGCTACTCCTATTCACTGATTTAACTTGTTAGCTAACATAACTGGTTAGCAAGCATCGCCCATGAGACCTTGTTTCCCACAGGTAAACTAACATAAACATTATTGTTCAAACATTAACAAGACATCAATGCAACGCATTAACTTAATTCTCTAAAACTCACAAATCTGGAGGTGACGTCACAGCTCCAGGGTGGCGGCGTTTTAAACGCTCGTGCATTGTAGTAGTGTAAGTTCCACCTTTTGTTTGTTTTCTGTGAAGTGCTCCCACACTTTTGAAAGTCTCATTTTCTTCCATCTTCTTCACCCTCCTCTCTCCGTTTATTCTGTCGTTGAAGACAATGAAAGCGATACTGCCCCCACATGTTCCTGTAGTGTATTGCAGTTAGAATATGACATGTCGACTTTAAAATTCCACATCGACTAATTTTTCTAGTCGATGTTGTCGATTATGTCAACTAATCGTTGCAGCTCTAACTGGCACCAGGGGACAGTGTCCCAAGTAGCCAGTCTGTGGGCTGCTCTCGCTTGCTGTTGCTGGTCCTTTAGCCAGTCACCGCAAAGATCTGAGTTATATCAAACAACAAACTGAAGTGAAACAGACTGTTTAAAACAATTTAAAGTCTTCACTGCAGCCTCCCTGTGTTTTTTTGTGCTAATTTGTTTAAACTTTGATGTTCTTTCAGGCATCTCCCTCTAATTGGGAACTCTGTCATTGCTTCCTGCCTGTCCCAGACTACTTTTCAACCAGTCAGCATTCAACCTAAATGTCATCTGTGTCGCGTTACAGATAGTTGACCTTTTGGCGGACTGTGCGTTTCCATTGGTTGCATTCCCCTCCGTGCTGGCTCAGCATAGGCAAATACCAACACAGACGGACACGTGCACTGTACCGTGAATCCTGCATAAAGCGGATATGTATTATGCAATCATATGAAAAAAGTTAGCACACACATGCTTACTTCTAGGGCAGGGTGATAAAATGGTAACGATATCTATCACTATTTAACTTTTTCTTGATAGAGATTTAAAACATTGGTCGATAAAACGTCGCCAAAACTCATGCTGTTCATGTTTTGACAGACAAGACAAAAAGCCAGTCATGGTGAGATTAATGCCACTGAACCAATCATGTGGCTGGAAAGAAGCGCCAGCCATGTCAGTTAGGTTCAGCATAGGCTAGCAGTCGACAGCAGCACCCGTGCTAGCGTTTGGGCTCCTGCAGCCGTGCGCCACATCTCAGGAGAGATGAAAGAGAAAATGACGATAGAAAACCTGATCGTCCGCATGACCAGAGGAATACACGGCAACCGACACAGCCCGAGACTCTTTGATCCTGGGGACTGAATTTGTACTGAGGATACAAAGAGAATGTTTTCGTCTGTTTCTTTGTAGATTTTTATAGATTTAAATGATGTTAAATTGTTGGAAAACAAAGGAAAGGATACAGTACAGAGGCATCTTATCAGACATTTTAGTTTATATTAATACCTACTTTATTTACGTGGAACTGAGCAAAGAATTTACTGTGTTCTCCTGTAAAACTTAAAAGCTTTAGGATTTTAATTTTAGGTTTCAGAGTTTTAGATTCTATTTTAGTTGGAGTTGACTGACAACTTTAATGTTCTCCTGTCAATCTTGAAAGCTTCTGGCCTCTCAGATTTAAGATTTTTAAGTTAAATAGACATCCCCATTTAATGTATTTGAAATACGGTTGTACAATGTTCTACAGTTGATTTGTCATGTTCAGCTTCTGACAGACAATAAATGATATTTAAGCCAAAGTTTACCTTATATCTTCACATCTCACTAAGGGAGTATAAAGGAAATTTCAAGCTTGACAGAAATAATTTGATTTGTATCGAGATTTATATTAATATCAGCCAACTTGAAAAGTATTAGCGCGATAAGACTTTTTCCCATATCGTCCAGCTCTACTTGCTTCCATAAGAATTAACAGAGTGGGTATCAGCCAGGTGTTATCAAATGCACTTGAATAACTGATCATAACCAAGTGTGAGCACCTCTATAAAAGCAGAAGTTTTGTTAGTTTGCTGGTCTGCAGACAATGCCACAACCTCCCCATGAGTGGACCACCCTCCAAATTCACCCCAGGGCCAGACCGTGCAATGCTCAGAGAAACTGCGAAAAACCCAAGAGCTTCATATCAGACTACAGGCTTCAGGTAGCCTGTTAAATGTTAAAGTTCATGGCAGGACAGTTAGAAAAAGACTGAACAAGTATGCCTTGTTTAGAAGGGTTGCTAGTTGCCATAAAAACAACAAAAAATGCATTCTTTCTAATGGCCAGCAATGGCAACTCCTTAGATTTCAAAAGGAGGCCTGGCTGTAAAAGGAGCTTTTGAAAAGTAGGCCTTTGGCTCTCTTTATCTATGACCTAAGTTAAAACTTTCCTAATTAGTTTATAGTCCAATAGTTCAGTTTCTAGTTTCACTTAATACAACATGATGTTTTTTGGTAAACTATGGTTCTCAGTGATTCAAAAAAGGCAATAAAGCATGTTGTCTCTATAGTAGAGAGTGCAGTGTTCTTTAATTTCTCAGGCAGGTCCACTTCCAAAATACCAAGAGGGTGAAAATGCTCAGCTCAAGGCTTTACTTGACTTTACTAACCAGTGGGTGGAATCTGGCCAAGTTTTCTGTGCAGTCCATGGCCACACCAACATAAACAGAACTCATCACCTCTTGGCCTACTCACTCAAATCTTTTCTCCCTGCTTCCTTTTACCCAAAGAAAAATAAAAGTTGAAGGATCACTGTTATGACACAGGGGAATGTGCAAATGTAAATGTCCAAAAGGTCAGAATGGGACTATGAGGGAGCGATTCATATGTAAGGTAAGGAGCTGACCATGAAGGAAATGGGGTCATATTTAAATGTAGTATGGATTTCTGCAATGGGTTTTGTGCAGTAACAAACTTAAAAAAGTTTGTGTTTTTGTCCATACCGTCATGCACTGGATAGGTGCTGGAAAAACACAGTTTTACCTTTCAGATTTGTAGTGTACTGAGAGAAAAAAAAGTGTTATAGGGTATCTCCTGATCTTGAGTACAGCACAAACTATACTCACTGTGCGAAAGTCTCAGGCCGCGCCTTATTTCTTTATATTTTCCTTCCAAGGAGCCAGACTTTCTTTACTTTTTAAAAAAGTGGTCTTGAGCAATAGTTGTCAGGCTTTCTGAAGGTCTTTAAAAGTTTTATCTTTGGATATTGGCTGCAGTCCAGTTGCACTGGCATGGTCTGCACCATATTTTAAAAAACTGAGGAAACTGGACAAGTGGAGGACAGAAGAAATAGCAGACCTAGAAAACTATCTACAGTATCTGAATTTCAAGTCTTTAAAAATAGGGAAAATTATCCAGCAAAAACCTGATAGAGGACATGAGAGATGCTTCTGAAACTTTAGTTGGTCCATCTACTGTTTGCTAAAGCCTCATCAGAAACGGCCTTGATGGAAGGGTGGCTGTTAAGTAAAATGTGACGAAAAGGCAGAGGTTTGCCAAATTACAAAACAGTAATCGAAAAAAAAAGACTGTTATGCAATACCAACAACAATATCTGTCCAGTGTGTGTGAATAGAATGCACTTATCCATCCATACTTAAGGAGTAGAGGTAGATGAAGGTGGATGAGTTTAAGTACTTGGGATCAACCATCCAGAGTAACAGACAGAGCACAAGAGAGGTGAAGAAGAGAGTGCAGGCAGGGTGGAGTGGATGGAGACGAGGGGTGCTTTGTGACAGAAGGATAGCAGCAAGAGTGAAAGGGAAGGTTTACAAGATGGTAGTGAGACCTGCTATGATGTATGGTTTGGAGACGGTGGCACTGACAAAAAGACAGGAGGCAGAGCTGGAGGTGGCAGAACTGAAGATATTGAGATTTTTGCTGGGACTGACCAGGATGGACAGGATTAGAAATGAGTCCATCAGAGGGACAGATCTTGTTGAGAAGTTTGGAGACAAAGTCAGAGAGGCAAGGCTGAGATGGTTTGGATGGAGGATGGAGCTGCCAGGCAGGAGGAGGAGAAGAGGAAGACCACAGAGAAGGTTGATGGATGTAGTGAAGGAGGACATGCAGAGGGTTGTTGTGAGGGAAGAGGATGCAAGGGATAGGGTGAGCTGGAGGCACATGATCTGCTGTGGTGACCCCTAACAGGAGCGGCCGAAGGAAGAAGATATTTCAATGAATTGTTGCACCTATCTCCCTTTTTCCCAGGAAATTGTAAAGAGATGAGGGGTGGCCTGAGATTATTGCACAGTACTATACATCTAAGGGTGTTACTGGATCACATGGTGAGTGTGTATGTAGAAAAATTGCATCATGTCTGTCATACTGTGCATTTTATAGTGGAAGTTTGATCCAGCTTTCTGGTGTGTCACTGAGCACAGTGTGTTTTATTGAGACATTACAGCTGCGTGTTTGGCAGAGATGTTGGCTGCAGATTGTCAGCAGGGTGGGGTTGTTGTTTGCCCGCTCAGCTCTGGTCCCATGTCTTGTGTTCAGACTGATCTGCTGCCAGGTTGTCATCAGAGGGTGGAGTTTAGTGGAAATACTTATTTCCTGCTACTGGCTTAGTAGGCTCCACACACACACACTGGCCTTTATCAGTGGATGGATATGGCTTTATGGCATTATGGAGATGGTCTTTATAGTGTGACGTAAAGTAGGCCTGCTCCAGCCCAGCTGTGACTGAGCTGCTAAAGCATGTGCGCAAATAATGGTTTGCAATCTGGCCAACATCATACAACAGAGGAATCATGATCCATGACTGGAATGCTGATTTCAGAGGGATCTCATGTAATTTCATAAGTAGTTGTGGTTGGCCTGTCATTTCAACTCAAGGCTAAGGACTAACTCAGAAATATCAGCATCCTGTTTTTGGATAAAAATGTATTCTGAAATTTCCCACAGGAAGTGCAGAAATTTGTATTGGCCGCTTCTTTCTGACTGTTGGTGCACTTGCAGTTGTTGCATTGCCAACTCTGTCGTACTGCAATCCAGTGACAAAACAAGTTACACCTCCATTTTGCATCGTGCGTATTGCTTTGATGTTGTGTGGTAAGGAAGTTTGGACAGATCTGGCTTTTATGTATTTAATGTTGTGATCTTTAAAATTATTCTAAAAAATATGATCCTTCACAATCTGAGACTGTGAGATTGGTCACCTCCAGCTGTAGACTTGTAGTCTTGTTGTTACTAAACTGTAAAATCTGACCCTCACAAATGTTCAGCACACACTGTGACATCCTAGGGGCGGCTGTGGCTCACATAGTAGAGCAGGTCGTCTTCCAAGAGAAAGGTTGGTGGTTTGATCCCTGGCTTCTCCAGCCAACATGCCAAAGCATCCTTGGGCAAGACACTGAACCCCAAATTGCTCTCAGTGCATCCATGTGAATGTGTCCATGATGGTTAAAATGCATTTAAAGGAATAGAATAAAACGCTATGTGAATGGGTGAATAAGACGTGTAGTAAAAAGCGCTTTGAGTGCTCAGTTGGAGTAGAAAAGCGCTAAATAAGTACCAGTCCTGTCTGTCCTCTGTCTGATCTGGTGCCATGGTGAGGCATCCGTCTGTCCCTCCATCCACAATTCAGTGATTTCTACTCCTCTAAAGGATTGGTCATATTTTAGTGAAACTTCCTCACAGTGATCACCTAATGGGTCTTCACTCAAACTGTGCTCAAGGTCATGGTCATATTTGTCATTTTATGGGCGCTTTTCTGTTTTTCACAAGAATCTCTAATCTTAATAGTATTAGTCTGAGAAGGAATGAATAAGGATTGTTTAAATGCCTATTTCCACATGCAGTGTTTCATACCTGCCTGGCTTTTCTGATTTTCTCACATATTTTGAGACCAAT
This sequence comes from Etroplus canarensis, assembly GCA_015106775.1. Lineage (NCBI taxonomy): Eukaryota > Metazoa > Chordata > Actinopteri > Cichliformes > Cichlidae > Etroplus > Etroplus canarensis. Next base: position 20,999 of record VUQH01004660.1, on the reverse strand, counting down.
CTCCCCCATTTGGCTGTTTCTTCTGATAAACTCCTGTATCAAAAACTTTTGCTCAATAACTTTATTTTGGATAATGGCTATACATGCATCAAAAAGTTTTGGGACTGTGCCTGATAGATACTCAAGTTGCCACATCATCTGTGAAACACAATGTACATTAACCACACGCGTACCATTTCAGTGCATCTGTCCCCACAACGTGGCAACTAGTGAGCTGATTGAAGGGGTGGATCCACAGCTGATTTCTGCTTTGGAAGCTGAATTCTGATGGCTTCTTATCTTTGCTCTTGTTGATTCACTACTTGAGCTTGCTTGGCTAAGATCAGATTAGTATAAACCAGCCAAAACACTATTTATTCAGGTACAAGCTTTGAAATGCTCTGACTTAGTTGAACACTGTACGGGTAATGTACAAAGCCTAAAATTTTCTACTTAGTAGTAGGAACATATATAGTGGCTTGCAAAAGTATTTACCCCTTTTCCAGTTTTTTGTTCATTATAACCTGTAATTTAATTTTTTTAAAAATTTGATTTAATGAAGCATAAAATAGTCCAGACTGGTGCAGTGAAATGAAAACAAAACATATTTTAATAATATCTAATAAAGCAAAAACCTGAGAAGCCTTGTGTCATATGTATTCAGCCCCTTTCCTATGAAGCCCCTGAATAAGATCTGGTGTTACCAATTTACTTCAGATGTCATATAATTAGTTAAATAAGGTCCACCTGAGTGCAATCTAAGTGTCACATGATCTAAGTATATATACCTGTTCTGAAAGGCCCCAGAGTCTGCAACACCCCTAATCAAGAGGCACCACCAAGCAAGCCACACCATGAAGACCAAGGAGCTCTCACAGAGAAAGTACAAATCAGAGTTGGGTTATAAAAGATATCCCAAACTTTGAAAATCCCACAAAGCACAATTAAAGCCATCATCACAAAATGGTTAGAATATGGCACCACAAGATACCTACCTAGAGAGGACCTTCCACCAAAACAGACCAGGCAAGGAAGGCATTAATCAGAGAGGCAACAAAGAGACCAAAGGTCACCCTGAAGGAGCTGGAAAGCTCCACAGTGGAGCTTTAACCAAACTGATCTTTTTGGTGATCAAGGAAAACAGTACATCTGGCACCAACCCAGTGAACACCATCCCCACAGTGAAGCATGATGGTGGCAACATTAAGTGGTGGGGACATTTTCATGAGCAGGGACTGGGAAACTAGTCAAAATTGAATGAAAGATAGAGATACATGGTAATAAATATAGGGAAATTCAGTCTTCCTGGGATTTGAGACTGAGACAGGTTCACCTTCGAGCAGGACAATGGCCCTAAGCAAACTGTTAAAGCAACACTGGAGTGATTTAAAGGAAATGTGCCAATATGTTGTAATGGCCTAGTCAAAGCCCAGCCCTCAATCCAACTGAGAATCTGTGGCATGACTTAAACATTGTTGTACACCAGTGGAACCCATCCCACTGAAAGGAGCTGAAGCAGTTTAGCTTTGAAGAATGGGCAACAATCCCAGAGGCTAGATGTGCCAAGCTCATAGAGACATACCCTTAGAGACTTGCAGCTCTAATTTCTACAAAAAGTGACTCTATAAAGTACTGACTTTTTAGGGATGAATACATATATGCATGTACCACTTTTCATGTTTTTATTTATTATAGTGGTTTACACATTCACTTTACAATCGAAAGGTCCCTGGTTCAATTCCAGGTGGGAACACAAGTCACTCCCACCATGGAAGGTAGCGTCCGGAAAGGGCATCCGGTGTAAAAAATCTGCAAATTTCTGATGTGGATTAATCTGCTGTGGCGACCTCTTGGGGAGAATACAACGGATCAACCGAAGGTACATTTTTAGAATTTTAAAAAACAACCAAATAAAAAAAACAATCACATTACCAATTTGGACTATTTTGTGTATGTCCATTACAAAACATTAATAACCAAAGGACAATTACAGTTTATAACACAAAAAATAGGAAAAACACCAAGGGTAGGTAAATACTTTTGCAAGCCACTGTATATATTTCAAGAAGTAGGGGTATGAACATGTATTATAAGCTATGTATGTTGTCAAAGGAGTAAACTTGTAGAATACTTGTGAAGAGTAATATGTATTTTATTGTTTAAATCAGAAAAAGTCTATTTTGTTTGGAAGTTGTTTTTTTATTGAATTTAATTTTGAAAGTGTAGACACTTATAATATTCTGTGTTAAACGGTAGGTGTAATAACTTCAGCCTTTAACCCTCTGAGGTCTAAGTCACCATAGGTGGTAACCCTAACCCAACCTTAAGCCTTTATTTTAGAGAAGGCCAAAAAAACAGACTTTGATGTAGAACACGTGAGTTTTGATGTGTGTCCATCAGGATGACTATTTTATTTATTGCCTGATTGCAGAGAGTGTCCCCCATAGTGTGGTGGTTTACACATTCGCCTTACAAGCGAAAGGTCCCTGATTCGAGCCCCTCTCACTATGGAGGGTTGCGTCAGGAAGGGCATCAGCATAAAACCTCTGCCAAATTACCAATGCAGTTTAATCCAAGGGAGATTAAAGGGAGAAGCTGGAGGTACATTCCCTGATTCTAAAGACTTGGGAGAAAAAAATGTAATAAAACAGTTGACGGCGAATTAAACCTCAGATAGGTAAAATGTTAAAATTGTTGACAGAATTTTAAAATAAGGCAGTTGAGTGGCACATAACTCCCATATTTTGCTACCTATTATATCAGTCGTACAGTGTATTCTAATTTCATGATAATACAACCAGCAGCTGTTCAGTTTGATCTTAAAAGTTGGAACCTGAAATAAATTCAGGGATTTACAGCACTACAGGAGAAGTGTTATTGTTAGACTGAAGGCATTTCCCTTTTTAAAGGACATGGAACATGTGAAGTAATCAGCCGTTCTGCAATAATACCAGCAGAGAACAATTATAGCTCATATCAGAGGAATTTCCTTGTACTGACCCTGCAGCAGTGTGTTCTGTGTGTTGCTCAGGTGTGTTCTTCATCAGCTCTAATGGGTCTCGTTGGTATAGGAAATTTCCCAGCCGGTGGCTGTATTTACTGCTCAGCCCCACATCTCCTGGGACAAACCTGAGCCAAACACCTGAAGCTGACCGTGTAACTTGAAGCTGGGGGGTGTGGAACACACTGGACTCGGTGCTGGCGCCATCATTTATTCATGAACAGGCAATTCCAGGGTGGACAAACTGCAAAAATAGCCAATTCTCCACAGAGGCATTACCTGGAGTGAAAGCCTTTTTGTTGAGCTGCAAACTAAAAGGTAGAATTAACAGCCATATTGAAAGGTTTTCCAGCTGTGCTCTGAAACAGACTATAAAATTAAACCCTCCTTAAAAATCTATTATATCTTGTGACGTGTAGTGCGATACAAGTGGCACCCAAAGAGCCAATCATTCTCAACCACAAAGGAGGGGCGTCCCCACAGGATGTGAACGTTTCAGTGTGTTTTTCCACCTGCTCATATATCAATCAGTGCTATCTTTCAATCTCGTTGGCGGTCGCTTCAGTCACTCGCCTTGAAGTTGGGAAAAGCTCAGCTTGGAACCCGCCCATGTCACATAATCAGTGGTTATTTTGCCGCTCGTCACTGGTCGGCACATTGCTGCTTGTGTGGACGCCTTTTTAGAATCACTGTATTGTGTCACCAGATGGGCCTTTGTGTCCTCCGTGGCATCACTAGAATTTGAAGTTTAAAATTTTCAGAAGTGTCTGTTGTCGTGTTGTCCACTGGGCCGGAGGCTGATGAGGTGGCAGCCAGAGTTGGAACAAAAGCCTTTGAGTGTTTGCTGAAGGTGTTGCTGTGTGTGCCGGCTGTGATCGATAAGCAGTGTATGTGCAGTCAGTCCGCTTTGGCAGGCGTACGTTCAGTGTAAACTGTGCATTTTAAATGTGACCTTTTAAGACCTGGGCAAATAAACTGGTTTCCCGGCAACGGGTGAGGTGAGAGGGAAGATGTTGAATATCTGAGAGACTCTGAGAACCTTTTTATGCCTATTTTTTATTGCACAGATCTTAAAAGCAATGCATGGAAAAGCTGTTCTCATCAAAAGGAAAATTAAACAACCCTGAGTGCAAAGCCTCATTCATTCACTCCACAGACCTACAGATGTGCAGGAAAATGATACAAGTGTGTTTAAACTGCTTCTGCTCCAGCTCTATTGTGTACAGGATGTGACATAGTGAGGTGAGAAACAGTGAGAAGATCAAACTTTTTTTTTTTTATCCTTGCCATTTGGTCAGCTGTGAGGCAACTTTTAAAAAAATGTGGTGATTTTTGAATGTTGGCATGGGGAACTGTGTTGCTGTAACAGCAACAGGGGCAACTGATTCAACACGCAGCTCCTCCATCCTGCATGTCATGGTGTGCTTAGGCAAGATACTGAACCCAAAACTTCCCCCGATACATATACAATCTTAGGTCGGCTGTAGTGGTAAAATGGGTCGTTTTGCAATAGGAAGGTTGGCGGTTCGATTCCTGGCTTCTCCAGTCTACATGCCAAAGCGTCCTTGGGCAAGACATTGAACCCCAAATTGCTCCTGATGCATCCATCAGAGTGTGATAGTCAGAGTGTGTCCGTGATAGTTAAATGTGCTTTAAGTGCTGTATGAATGAATGGGTGAATGAGGTTTGTAGTAAAAAGTGCTCAGTTAGAGTAGAAAAGTGCTATCCATTTTAACAGTCTATACACTCACTAACCACTTCATTAGTTACACCTTGCTAGTATTGCGTTGGAGCTGCCTTATTTCTTTGTGGCATAGATTCAACAAAGCACTGGAAACATTCCTGTGAGATTTTGCATCTTCTTGATATGATAGCATCATGCTGTTGCTGCGGATTTGTTGGCTGAACTACCCATAGTGCAAATCTTCCATTCGTCCACATCCTGAAGGTGCTCTATTGGATTGAGATCTGGTGACTGTGGAGGCTATTTGAGTGGAGTACGGTCACTGTCATGTTCAGTGAGACAGAAGATGGGTACAATGTGGTCATAAAGTCAACGATACTGGTTTAGGCTGTGAAGTTTAAACAAAGTGTACCACCCTGAACCACTGATAAAAGGCACGTTTTCGTGATTTTATGTTATTTATGCTAAGTTCTGAACCTACTATCAGAATGTCAGACCAGTCTTCTGAGGTCCAATTTTGGTGAGCTTGTGAGAATTGTAGCCTCAGTTTCCTGTTCTTAGCTGATAGGAGTGGCACCTTGTGTGGTCTTCTGCTACAGTTGCCCGTGTTCTTCAAGGTTCAGTTTGTTGTGCATTCAGAGATGCTCTTCTGGAAACCTTGGTTGAAATAAGTAGTTACTTTAATTACTGTTACCTTCCTATCAACTCGAATCAGCCTGACCATTCTCTTTTGACCTCTAGCAGTACAAGGCATTTTCACCCAGAGAACTGCCACTCACTGGATATTTTCTCTTTTTCAGTACATTCTCTGTAAACCCTGGAGATGGTTGTGCAGGAAACTCCCAGCAGATCTGGAGTTTCTGAAATACTCAGACCAGCCCATCTGGCACCAGCAACCATGCAACATTCAAACCCCTTAAATCACCTTTCTTCCCCATTCCAAAGCATGTCTACATGCTTAAATCCATTGAGTTGCTGCCATGTGATTGGCTAATTATATATTTGTGCTAGTTAGCAGTTGAGGTATACCTAATACAGTGGCCAGCAAGTGCATTGTAGTGTGAATTTGTATGTGATAGATACAAAGTGCTTTAAGATCACAGAATAAACAGGTGTTTGAATGTGTGAACGGGTGAATGTGGCTTGTAGTGTTGAACCACTTTGGGTGCTCAATAAAAATAGAAGTGTTGCATGAATAGCACTCAGTTTATCAAGTGAAGTAAAGCAGAATGCAGGTGGAAATCTAAGCAGCAGATGAACTGTCTCACTTCTCCTCCTGCTGCACGAATTTTCCTCCTCAAGTTTTGAAGCTTTTGTCTGAGTTTTCAAAAGTGAGCTCAGTGTCACCCCGTTTCAGAGGAGCCACACCCAAGCTGCCATAGAGCACTTCATATACACATACACACACATTTATGTGGCTGTTTTTTGTGGGACATCATTGACATAATGACTTTCCTAGCCATTTATACTAATCTTAACCATCTCAACTAAGTGCCTAACATGGACTTTAGAGTTAATATTAGAATTAGGTTAAAGGTTTAACCCTCAAATGAGCTTTTGAAAGAGTATGAAAACACCACCCAAAAGGTCCTCACTTTTCCAAAATGTCCTCAATACATCAGTCTCAGACTGGTCCTCACTAAGATAGATGGGCAAGAACACACAGGCACACACACACACACACACACACACACACACACACACACAATGTAGCACTTGTGTTGTTTGACTTCAGAAGCCGTACCTCATCTGTAAGCTGTGTTTTGTACATGCAAACACAAATTAACACAGAGTTGGTCGTGTGCATCTGCTGATGGGTAAAAAACATTTTCCCTTCACGTCTTCCATGATTCCAGCCCCCAGCTGGGAACCAGGAGCAACACATACTAACTCATTTTCAGGTTGTAGCACTCTGTTGTTCTTGACTGGGTAAAATTTAAACTTAAAATAACTTAAAATAATATGCTGATTAATCTGCTTTGGCGACCCCTTGCGGAGAATACAAGGGAGCAGCCGAAGGTACAGCTTCCTACAGTATGGATCATTAGAAGTGGGCGCTAAACTTAAAGCTTTTTATCCCTTCATCTGTCTCCTGTTGGTCAGGTTATGACTTTGCGGAGGTCCTGCGTTGGTTCGGAGAGCGTGTGGACCGCATCATCCTTCTGTTTGATGCCCACAAGCTGGACATCTCAGACGAGTTCTCGGAGGCCATCAGAGCCTTCAAAGGCCAAGACGACAAGATCCGAGTCGTCCTCAACAAATCAGACCAGGTAGGACAGATTTCCCAACATGAAGTTAAAGTGTGTTCACCTGTGTCGGTCTAATCTCCAACTCCTCCTCATCCTCACCTGTTCTGTCAGGTGGACACCCAGCAGCTCATGCGGGTGTACGGCGCCCTCATGTGGTCACTGGGGAAGGTGATCAACACTCCAGAGGTGGTGAGAGTTTATCTCGGTTCCTTCTGGGCCAAACCCCTGCAGAACACTGAGAACAGGTGAGGCATATGACTTCTTCTGCTTATGCACAGAGTGATTCGTACTTTTCCCCAAAGAGCACATAAAATCCAACTGTAGTAAAAGTTCCAATAGTGTCTTTTTATCAATGAAGGGATATGAGGAGACATTGCAAATTCATTAATTATTTAAATAAAAAATGGACAACAAAGTTCAATTCATTTTTGTTTAAAACTGTATTTAATATGTAATTATCTATACCTTATACACTGTGGTGACCCCTAGGGGTAGCAGCCGAAGGCGCATGACTGTTAGTTTTGAAAAACGTTGGATGTGGATCCGATTTAGGACCACATATGAAAGTGGCCTGAAACCTGTTTGATAAAATCAGATATGTGCTGTTCAGACTGTCATAAAAAATCAGATGGGTCACATATGGGCAAAAAAGTCAGATTTGGGTCACTTTGACCTGCAGTGCGAATGCTGCCACAATGACAGGAGGCTGAACTGAAGGTGGCAGAGGCGAAGCTGCTGAGATTTTCCCTGGGAGTGAACAGGATGGACAGAAATGAGTCCATCAGATGTGAAGCTCAGCAGTTTGAAGACACAGTCAGAGAGGCAAGATTTAGATGGTTTGGACATGTGCAGAGGAGGGAGAGTGGATATATTGAACAAAGGATGTTGAAGCTGGAGCTGCCAGGTGGGAGGAGAAGAGGAAGACCACAGAGAAGGTTGATGGATGTAGTGAAGGAGGACATGCAGAAGTTGGTGTGAGGAAAGAGGATGCAGGGATAGGGTGAGACGGCAGCAGATGATCTCTTGTGGCAACCGCTAACAGGAGCAACGGAAAGAAGCTGAACTAGAAGGTTTTACACTTTGCGCACATTGTTTTTGGTTGCACCCTGTGGAGTCCTGATTCCCTGATTTCCCATGGCTCTGAGCATGAATGCAGAACTGCATACTCAACAAACATCAAGCTTCCACTGTGTAATCCTACATCTTAAACAAATTTTCCCTTCTTTAATAACACAAAATTGATTACACGTATGTTGCAAAATAACCATTAGAGACTGGTGAGATCAAATCAGAGCACTACTCTAAAGGCCTCTTTCTTTAGTGAATATGGTACTTACTAACTCTTGTATAACAAACACAATACAAAGACATTTTTCAATCCTCAGTTTAAAGTTGAACTGTGACTAAAATAAAGTGGAGTCAAGTTCAAAAAATATGCTAAAATATGAAAAAAATATGTTCTAAAAATATGCAGCTGATGAAGAAAATAGCAATGTGATTTAAAAATTTCATGTATTTTTTATTATAAACTAATAAAGTTTAATCTGGTTCAGTAACATGTCTGTGGTTTGGGTCCGGTCCCTGGTACTCATCAAAATCACAGGCAATGTTAGCCAACACGGTAGCAGGTTAGGGCTGTTATGTTCCAAAAACAAGTGAACTGATATCTGTTCCTATTAACCTTTCTAATTATTTGTGTTTCCACCCGAAGAACTGAAATGCATTATATGGACAAATGTATTGGGCCACCTACACACTACAGCTACAGGATCTTTTGACATCCCCTTCTAATGGCATTAATATGGCATTGGTTCCCCCTTTGCTGCTAGAACAGTTTTCAGTCTTTTGCAAATGCTTTCTATAAGATGTTGGAGTGTTTCTGTGGCAATTTTTGCCTATTTATGAGGTCAAGTGCTGAT
>VUQH01004660.1:0-12147 GCA_015106775.1 Etroplus canarensis | reverse complement strand
CTGATGTTGGAGGAGAGGGCCTGAATCATAAGCTCTGTTCTGGTTCATCACAGAGGCGTTTGATGGGGATGGGGGCTCTGTGCGGGCTAGTCAGGCCCCTTACACACTAAACTCATCCAACCATGCTTTTATGGACCTTACATTACACTGGTGTGCAGTCATGCTGGAACAGAAATGGGTCTCCTCCAAACTGTTACCACAAAGTTGGAAGCATAGACTTGCCAAAAACGTCTTGGTAAACGGAAGCATTAAGATTTACCTCCACTGGAACTAAGGGATCTAGGCCATCCCTAGAAAAGCACCCCACAGCATTATCCCTCCTCCACAAAACTTTAGCACAGTTCAGTTGGACAGGTAACATTTTCCATGAAGCTTCCAGCACACAATTTTACTGATGTTAATGCCAGAGGAGGTTTGGAACTCTGCAGTTATTTAGTCAGCAGAGCATTGGCAAATTTTATGCACTATGCACCTCAGCACTCGGCAACCCCGCTCTGTAGCTTTACATGGCCTGCGACTTTGGGGCTCAGTTGCTGTGGTTCCTAAACATTTCCACTTTGCAATAATTCTACTTACGGTTGATGGTAGAATATCCAGAAGGGAAGAAATTTCATCGACTTAGTGGCATCCTGTTGCAGTACCACAGACAGACTCCACGACCCAATATTTTTGTCCATATGACGTATTTTGAGTAACTGATATTGAATGCCAGCATTTTATAAAGGAGCATGTGATTCAGACACTGATAATGGAATTTGGTGATAATACAGGAAATTTACTTTTTTATGTCTTTTGGCAGATTGCATCATGGTTTGGGAGTTAGCATATAAGCAATAAACAACTCTGACAAATATGCTAATTTGTTAACAATATTTAGTCTTTCTGTTTCATCAATCCATCCATTGTTTCATGTGTTTACTCATTTATCTGTTAAGTAATTAGAATCGATGATTTTCTTTTTTAGTGTGTATCCCTTCATTCATTCATTCATTCATTCATTTCTGTCCCCCCTCAGGCGTCTGTTCGAAGCTGAGTCTCAGGACCTGTTCCGAGACATCCAGAGTCTTCCGAGGAATGCCGCTCTCCGTAAACTCAACGACCTCATCAAGAGAGCGAGGCTTGCAAAGGTGAGCCAGGAAATCGCATGTTGTGTTTGGAGTCAAGTCTCGGACCTTCAGGAATTCCAGGAATATCGTGGAATGTTTAGTTGAGGATCTCTGAGATAGTGTTTCCAGTGGGCTGAGTCTTTGTCTAACAGTGGGAAAGTATGTTTCTAATGACATCAGCTGTTGTTTTAGGCTTTTCGAAGAATCGAAACGTACAGCTGTTTGTTGTTCTTGAGAAACAGGAAGCAGAAGTAGTACCAAATTTAAAGAGAAAAAAAATTTCCTGACTCAGGCCATAATCCTGATACTCAGATTAGACCTACCACACCAAGTTTAGATTTAGGGTGTCTGTGTTTGTTTCTGTGTGTGTGTCTGTGTGTTTAATAGAGAAATAAAAATGCTTTTACTAAGTTCCATACGTATAAATATACTGGACATACACACAAAGTGGAAGACTATGTAAAGTTATAGAGCAGGCTCACTGAGTGCTGAGGCGCATAGTGTGGAAAAGTCTTCAACACTGCTGACTCTGTGGCATTGTCTGGCATTGTCATCAGCACAGAAACTGTGTGTTGGGAGCTTTGTGGCATGGGTTTCCATAGCTGAGCAGCTACATGGAAGCTTTATATCACCACAATGCCAAGTGTCAGCTGGAGTGGTGTAATCTACGTCACCACTGGACTCTGGGGTAGAGGATACATGTTCTGTGGAGCGACAAATCACACTTCTCTATCTACTAATCTGATAGATGAGTCTGAATTTAGCAAATGTCAGGAGAACATTACCTGACTGCATTGTGCCAGCTGTAAACTGTTTGGTGGAGGAGGGATAATGCTATGGGGCCCCTTAATTCCAGTAAAGTGAAACCTCCGTGCTTCGGCTTACTAAGACATCTGGGACAATTCTATGCTTCCTGCTTTGTGGGACTGACTGTCCCTCAGTCCACCAAGCAAGGTCCAAGCAGGCATGGTTGGATGAGTTTGGTGTGGAAGAATTTGACTGACCTGCACAGAGCCCTGACCTCAACCCCATCAAACACCTTTGGGATAACCTAGAATACAGATTGCAAGCCAGGCCCTCTCCACCAGCATCAGTGTCTGACCTCACAAATGTTCTTCTGGATGACTTGGAAAAAATTCCCACAGATACACTTCAACATCTTGTAGAAAGCCTTCCCAGAAGAGAGGAAGCAGTTCCAATGTCATATTAATGCCTATGCATTTAAAATGGGATGTTAACAAAGTTCCTGTAGGTTTATTCATAGGTGGCTCAATACTTTAATCCACATAGTGTATGCATGTAGACAATCATAGGATTTCTGTTGCATAGTAGTCCTACTTTATTAATTCAACAAAACCCTGCTGTCAGCTCTGGAGTTCACTTGACTGTGTTACTTAAAAAAATTGTGCTGCAGTTAATTGGCTGTTAAATTTGTTCTAATATTATCATGATCTCCTGCAATGATTTGGCATTGTTTGACAGCAGCGGGTCCGTTGTGCCATGCCAAGGAGAGAGCAATAGAGGAACGAAATTTTAAAAGTTTGTGTTGGACGTTCTTTGTGGTTTTAAAGGATGGGTTTGGATATAATTAGATCCAGTTCGCTTTGGACGAAATGCTCGTTTTTTTTGCCATGTGGATCAACGTTTTAGGTTAATGTGAGGATTTGTATTTAGACAGTTTGGAGAGACATGATCACAGTTTAAATTAGACAGTGTTGATCTCATGCAGGGGTCTCATACAGGGGTGGTTCTTGTCCAAATGTCCAATGGTCCAGTGGAGTCCAATGGTCATTTTCATAGAAACCTGGAAATAACAAGAAAGTTTGAGAATTTAAAAATAAGAACAAGAATTAAAATAAATGTGAAGTACTTTAGATTTCAGGAGTCAGGAATCCACCTGGAGCAGATTAATAGTGTTGATCATGTTAGGTCCTCTGCACAAAAGGTCAGATGTCTGAGTTTGTCCTTACGTTGACGCAATGGATTAGATAGACTCATTCCAGGACCGTCTCTCTCCTCTTCACATCTCAGGAGAGTCATTGTTGTTTTGCCGTGTGTGGGAGATTGCGAGGCTGCTGTGGACGCTAAGAACGAGGGTCGATTCAGGAGGTTCATCAGCTGGCTTGTGTTGTTGTACAGCGAGCTGGACTCAGTCATGAGTGAATGTTCCACACCAAACACAGATGTGTGTTTAGCCACAAAAGGTCCTGAGCTCACACAGTCCTTTGAGGTTAAACAGCTTTGTTTTGGTGCAAATTTCAATTATGAGCTAAAGAATGGATTTGGCTGCGGTCCACTAACAGATGACGACTGTTTTCTAGTGGAAACTTTGTACAGAGTTGGTATAAAGGAAGTCGAAATTCCAGGCGTTCAGCTGTGAGCAGCCAGTTTCCCTTCTGCCTTCTTAACCCTTTTCCACTGCCTCTTTATGTTGTCAGGGGCCCAACATAGGGAATGGTTGTCGCTTTTCAGTGTGGCTGATCACAATGAGTGAAGCAGATGTGACATCACAACCAGGAGGAATACAGGGTGAGGGGTGGTGGTGGGGTTCCTTAAAAACAATAACACCTGCTCCATAATCAGATTTTTGTGGAGGTTATTATGCAATGCATTTCCTGATTGGAGGTTGGTTCAGGTTTAATCTTATTTCTCAAAAATAAAATGGAGCACGTCTCGCTCCGACCTTCCGCTTCCGGTCATACATGAATTTATTCTTATTCTTCCTCCCTCGATTACCTAATGACAAATGGCACTCATGTCCTCTGGCACGACACCCTCTCAAATTCTGTGAGCTCACTCCCTTTTGTTTCCCCGCCCTTCCTTCCACCACTATTATGCCTTTGCCTGGTGTGATTGATGCTCCTTCTGCACTTCTACATACCTCCTCCTCCTCCTCCTCCTCCTCCTCTAATACATCCATCAGGTTCACAACATCCCCGAATCTCCCGTTTCTCTTTCATTAAATGACATCAGGATTATGTTTTTATTACAAGAAGAGGAAACACCCTGGGATGTGCTCTTTAAAGTCTGCATTGTTGTGTGTTTTTAGCACATTTCAATAATAGGCACCATCAACTCGCTCCCTCGCGTTTTCCCATAGCGGATGAATGCGCATAGAGGATTTTGACCCCAGAGTGAGGCATCTCTACAAATTAATCACAGCTTTCTGTTTCATTCCTAGTTCATCTGGTCAGATAATCCTTTATTAGGCACACAATGGGGAAATTTGCATTGCATACAGCAGCAAAGGCTATCAAGATTTAGTCTTCCAGTTATAAAAAATACATAAAATTTGCACATAATTGAATTAAAAAACAACAAAAACTATATGCAAAATTAGTAATTAGAAGTGTTATTATATTTCTGTACTGTTATTTATCTATTTTGCTTCATATCCTTTTTCACCTGGACTGCTTTGTTATTGTCTTTTTGTCTTCTGTTGTCTTTCCTGTGTTTGGACTGTCCTCTGTTTCTTAGCTGTGTAAGTAGCACTGTAATCCTGGAAGAATGTTATCTTGCTTCATGCTTTCGCTGTACATGCTTGAAGTGACAATAAAAACCACCTGACTTGACTCGAGGATCAATGAGCAAATGCCAAGGCAAAGCATCTGTTCGCCCATCCCCCTGACAAGCTACAAGAATCACGACTACTTATCACTACTCACTAGTACTGGTCTGAATTTAATCACACTTCCACACAGTGAACCCTGAGGCTGCGTTCACACTGCAGGTCTTAATGCGCACTTTCAGTTTGTTGCTGAACAGTCTCTGGCCCTAAAGTGACGCGCATGCGCAGAAAAAAGAGGTGCTGAAGAAGACGTATGAGTGAAGCTTCACTTTCTTTCCACTGACTAGCTCCATCAGCGCTGTCTGCCATGCTTGTTTGGTCCATTGTTTCCATTTGATCTTGCCGTGTCTCGCCTCCCCCGGGGCAGAATTAAGACGCCTGTGTAAAAGTCTGATGAAATGTGATGTGACCGTTCAGACTGAAGTCTGATGGGAGTAGTAGCCTCCCTGCCCTCCATGTTAACCTGCAGCATAGACAGCAGACTTCCTGTCTTAGTGCTGTGATTGAGGAAACTTTGTATAAACAGTGCTGCTGTTGAATGGGGCCCTGGCAGCATGGGGTCTTCCTTTTGAGGGACTGTCAGGTTTGTGTCCTCTGTGTCTGGACAGTATAAACAAGAAGAGGTGGAGGGGATCAGCTCCATGATGCTGCGTAAATAACTTCAGCCGACAGACTTCTGTGTTTGCATGCACACACCCTGGGTTTTTGGATCTTTTAAGAATTAGTGTGTTTAGATTTTAACAGTATTTTAAAAAATTTTCACTGTCACTCTTGGTTTGATGCAAAAGCGCTTCAAGTTTAAATGTAATCTCAAATATATCAAATGAAGAACATTGCCGTTTCACAGGAGATAACATGGTTTTTAACTCACCCAGCCAAAGGACCATCAGCTAATGCCGTGGTAAGGGGTCTGTCATCGTTTTATGGGCGCTTTAACATTTTCAGAGAATCGCTACTCCTCTTAAGGTGTTGGTCAGATTTTTGATAAACTTGTACATAATGATCATCTGATGGGTCTTTACCCAAACTGTATTCAAAGTCATACTTACTGTGCACTTTTCCATTTTCATAAAAATCACTAGTCTCTTCATTAATGCCGTCTTTAGGTTTATTTATGTCTTAAGCTAGATTAGGGCTGGTCAAGAACTAGGGCCGTGGTGTTGAAGGTCGATTCCATTGTCACCATTCCTACAGTGGATACAGAAAGTGAACACAGCCCTGTTAAAATTTTAATGGATCTTGAGCAGGATGAGCTATTACCTCACTGACGTTCTGGTTTTGGCATCCTGATGGACCTCTTGTAGTCTGGAAGTAACTTGGATCATGCGGAGGATGCTGGTCATTACTTCTGCGTTTAAAATTTCAAAACTTGCTAGGTGGAGATCAGACCTCTGTTTCCCTCTGTGATATTTTAAAATGCTTATGCTCTTCATGTCCTTCACCTCTGCAGGTGCACGCTTACATCATCAGCTACCTGAAGAAGGAGATGCCATCTCTGTTTGGGAGGGAGAAGAAGAAGGATGAACTGATCCAGAGGCTGCCGGAGATCTACACCCTCCTGCAGAGGGAGCATCACATCAGCCCTGGAGACTTCCCCAACGTCACCAAGATGCAGGTATGAGCAAACAGGGAGTCACATCTGAACACAACAGGAAGTGTAGTGATAGTAGTTATAGTTTGACCACGTGTTGCTGTAAAAGCAAATTCATGATTGGGGTAAAGAAAGAGATTGTTTTGCAAGACTCTTGCCTGCACTAATTAATCTCACGAGTTATCAGTAAATCAAGTTAAAATGCAATGTATTCATTTGTGTCACAGACTGTGTATATAAAAGACGGAGGCATCCTCGGCCGCCATCTTGGTGTTTGAAAACAAAATGTTGCCTGTGATAGCCGGATCACACTGAGAACCCGAGCATACCAAATGCTCATACAGTTTAGGGTTGAGCAGTTTGCTCCATAGTCCAGTTGGCCAGTTGTCCCCCCTTTTGATAGCGCCGATGACTGAGGCCTCACTGCCGGGCAAAGAAGGTAAAGTGAACTTGTTAGGGTAGCAGCCATCCACCCTCCATAATGCATCAGTGTGTGAACAAACGCACACACTGGGAGTTTTTCTCATTTCCAGCATGAAGAGATTCCACATGTTGAAAGACAACATTGAGTGATTTAGCCTCAGCATAGTTAGTTAATACGAGTGAACGTGTATATATATATCTGCTGAATGGCTAAAATGGCAGTGGGATTGTTTGCTTTGCGAAAACAGCAATTTACTGCAACAGTGGAGAAATTAGCCAAAAAAACCACCTTGATTAGTAATAGTTCGCCAATCAAGTCATATCAACTTTGACTACCATCGATCCCTTACGTCACTCTGCAACGACACACGACTACAGTAGCAACTACATTGTCAACCACAACAAAGCAGGCCTGTTCTAAAGCACATCCTGTTGTTTCCTTCATTTGGGTTGAAAGGGGGCCATAGTTTACAAAGGAACAACATGTTGTATTAGATAAAATTTTAAATTGGTGATCAAAACCATAAACTGATCAGGAACATGTTTACTGAGGTCCTGACTAAAGTGAGCAGTCGGGCTGTTTTCCCTCAGACTTCTACACAGCCAGACTTCTTGCAATGAGAGGAGCTGCTCGGTGCTGGCTATGAGAAAGAATGCAGTTTTGAAGCACTCGTCCATTGACTTTACTTTTTGGACGTCCCTCTTTCATAAACACACACCCACACATGTTGCGCACGTTTTGGACTCACTGTGACTGACACTTCCTGAGGATATCATTACCTCTCCTGGCCAACCCAGATAAAGTCTGCTAATCAGTTTTGACAAAACAGAAAGTGACAGAACAATTCTAACTGCAGAAGATAATCTGAAAATCTTCCTGTTTTTAGGGTTTCTTCAGTTTCACAGTGACCGTTGCCGGTATAGTCATGAAACGGTGGTCATAGAGAGTGCTGCTTTGTTTCATTTCACAGGTACTGAACAAGCAAAGGTTAAGCTGAAGTGTAACTCACAGAATTACAACAAAGCTGTGCTTCCTGTCCCTTCATTGGAATTGTTATTTCACAAGTTCTGTGTCCTCAAAAGTGTCATACACAAATGCCCTGCACTCCTAGGCACAGGTTGTCATTGGTTGATGTTGCTCATGGATGCATTGTGTAATGCAGTGGGTGTCTCTGTTTATACAAACACACCATAACATGGACCTACCCAAAATAGTTGTGGTGCATGCAAGGAGGGCATTATTCAGAGAGGCAACAAAGGTAACCCTGAAGGAGCAGGAGAGCTCCACAGCAGAGACTGCTGTATCTGTCCAGAGGACCACTATAAGGCATACACTCCACAGAGCTGGGCTTTATGGAAGAGTGGCCAGAAAAAGTGCAATTGATTACAGAAAAAATAAGAAAGCACATTCAGACTTGGCCAAAACACATGTAGGCGACAACCCAAACATGTGGAAGAAGGTCCTCTGGTGAGATCAGACTAAAATTGAATTTTCCGGCCATCAAGGAAAACACTGTGTCTGACGCGAACCAACACCTCTCATCACCCCATGAACCCCATCCCCACAGTGGAGCATGGTGGCGGCAGCATCATGCTGTGGGATGTTTTTCATCAGCGAGGACTGGAGAACTGGTCAGAATTTAAAGCATGATGGATGGTGCTGAATACAGGGAAATTCTTGAGGAAAACCTGTTTGAGTCTACCAGGGATTTGGGACAGGCACAGATCTTGCGCTTCTAGCAGGACAGTGACCCTAAGCGTACTGCTGAAGCAACACTGGAGTGGTCAAAGAGAAACATGTTAATATTTGGAATGGCTGAGCCAAAGCCAAGCCCTTAATCAAACGGAGAATATACGCACCGCTTTTCGATTTTTTTACTTCTTGAATTTGTGAAAATTTTGACTGTTTTTGGACCAATGTGGACTATTTTGTGTAGGTCCCTTATATAACAGCAAGCATGAATACTTTTGTGAGCCACTGCAAAAGCCTGGGTTTAGACTGAAAACAAGCGAGTACCGTGCTAACATGACGTCAGCATCCAGAGAACAATGTGTGATCTGAAGACGATGAACTCAGAACTGTTTCCCTGACACCAGGGAGGGCTTTCTATCGGCCGGGACAGAATGAACTGAACTGCAGCTGCTCTGCTGGGCCTGTAGAGAGATGCTGCACTGCAGGTGTGTGTCTGTGTTTTCCCTCAGCTACACTTTGTATTCACTGGATCATTGGCAGGAGAGAATGTTTGAGATTTTTCACTTCCCTGGTGAGATGTGTGCTCAGCTGACATGCAAACAACTCCTCAAGGGGAAGAAAAAAGATTCTAGTCGTACAGTTATTTTACGAATGCTTTAAGACGTAGCATCCGTTGCAAAGCAGATGCTTGCTATGGTACGACTATTTAGTATGCTAGAAAAATAGAAAAACATATAGTTATGCCTCTACAATCCACCTCCAGAATGGGGTCTTGATTTAGCCTCCAGGTCCAGGTGCAGGTGGGTCTTGGGCCAGCGGCCCCCAGAAACCCTCTGGTTTCCACAATCAAGTCCCCCGACGAACTGAGCCACTGCCACCCCACTTATTTAGAGGTGTTTAAATTTTTATGACATTTGTTCTGCTACGTAAAAACTAAAACAGCCAGTTCATCGTGAAGAAATAAAGGAAGGGCTGACGGTGTGAAATGTCAATAAACTGATGCACTTTGGAATAATTTTGGGTCTTATCCTATGTGCCTAACATTGAATGTGGTATTAAGAAGTCTGCACACACTGAGGTTGGGCTGTGTCGTTGCTCAGAGGTCAGAGGTCAGCAGAGGATGCTGCGTCCAGCTGCACACAGCAGGAGTTTCAGCTCAGCTTGTCATGTTGTATCTTAGTGAATCGGCTTTGAGGTCCTCACAGAACAGTTTTCTTTCGCTGAGTCACATCTTCGCCTCCTCATCAGCAGCCAATAGAAATTGCAACAATTCACAGCTGCCTTACACAGTTCTGCCGCTAATTCCAACAAAACACCCCTTCCTAATGACCTGGAAATCAGACAAAACAGAGGCAGGAAGTACAGAGGTGATTCCATAAGCTTTAACATTGTGTTTACACTGTGTTTGAAAATTAGAAAATGCTGCAGGAAGGATTATTTTAACATTTTGGAAGTCAACCTGTTTGCTTCAATACACAATCATAAGCTGCACAACAGGAGTATAAATCCACCGGTCTGCCTGACCTAACCCAACTACTGAACCTAACCACAGACCATTGTCAACACACTCCCCTCTCCAGAGATGGACTGTATATCCGTAATATAAATAATTGGTTTGTAAAATGTCCAAGCAATCTGACTGTTGCCAATTATTTTTGGATTAATTGGACATCACAAGCGAGGAGTGGATCTGACTGAGAAACTGGGGTACAGCGCATGCTCATGTGGTAGTTATTAACCGATCACAAGTTAGCAACACCCTAAAGTATACGCTGCTTTATTTAACCGTAAATGGAAACATTTACAGAGTAAGGATTGTGTAATATTTAAAAAGACTTGAAACTAAAGAGTGAGCTGACAGACTCATCCGGAAGGTGTTTGATGAGCTCATAAATCATGGGAAATAAGTCAGGACATCATCCGTCCATCTATCCATTCATCTATCCATCCATTTTCTGCTGCTCCAGGTCATGGGGGCAGCAGTTTAAGCAGAGCTGCCCAGACCTCCCTCTCCCCGGCCACCACCTCCAGCTTCTCTGGAGGGAAGCCAAGGATCTGGAGGAGGTGGCCATGGAGTCACAGTTCAGTGGACATGCCCGAAACTCCTCACCTAGGAGGCGGCCAGGAGGCATCCTAGTTAGATACACAAACCACCTAAACTGGCTCCTTTTGATATCGAGGAGTAGCAGCTCTGCTCTACTCTAAGAAATATCATAGCTATTTTTAAAGTACGGATTTGCCTCTAGGTGGCATTTTCTATAACGTTTCTTTGTATTTTTAGCCATATCACTGTGACTGTTCATTCAATCTGATCAATACAAAAGCTAACTTGATCATGGGACCATCTACTTTCATTTCGTGTCTGCTGCCATTGCCGTCTGCTGTTGCTGCAGCTGAAATTGCCAAATTATTTTCAGGAATGTTATGGAATATACTTCAGTACTGCATCCGTCAGTTCTTAATCAAATCACCATGGCCTCTAGCCTTCCATCATGTCAGGTCAACATTCATGAAGACACTGTGGCTTTTCGGGCATATACGTTCAGTTATGGCAACCCGACTGTGGGGAGCCACTTTGGTTCACGTCTATTTGTGAACTAAGTATGGGGTAAACTTACTTGAGCGTTGTCTAATGCGGCTGTCTAAACTCCCAGCCCATGGTAGGTAACCTGTGTCTCTTCTTCTCTTCCAGGATATGCTGCAGCACTATGACTTCAGTAAGTTCCCCTCTCTGAAGGTGAAGCTGATCGAGAAGGTGGATAAGATGTTGGCCTCAAAGATTGCCGTCCTTATGTCAATGATCCGGGAGGAGGAGTCCAAGCAGCCTCCGGCCATGGTGACAGGTGGTGCCTTCGAGGGCTCCTCGGACGGACCTTTCGGACATGGCTATGGCGAGGGCATCAGCGCCGGGGCCGACGCCGAGGACTGGATCGTCAGCCGTGACAAGCACCGTTACGATGAGATCTTCTACACGCTGATGCCCATCAATGGCAAGATCACCGGCGTCAACGCCAAGAAGGAGATGATGAACTCGCGGCTGCCCAACACAGTGCTGGGGAAGATCTGGAAGCTGGCCGACTGCGACCAGGACGGCATGCTGGACGACGAGGAGTTTGCCCTCGCTCAGCACCTCATCAAGATCAAACTGGAGGGCTACGAGCTGCCCACCGAGCTGCCCGACCACCTGGTGCCCCCGTCCCACCGCAAGAACCCTACTGCAGACGCCTTGTACAACCACATCGAGGACTAGAGCGCACAGAGGGCGCCAAAGCTTGAGGAGAGGTGTAAAAAAATGGAAAAAGCCACCACAGGTCAACATGTCTGCTGCTGCTCTTTGTACAAACATGATAATAAATGAGCCACCTGAGGGCTACAGAAGGTCAATGGTTACAGTTTTTGTTTGATACAGCGAGGAGGGCATCCCTAAGAGTCTGCACTAGAACCTAAAGTGTAGTTGATTGTTTTAGGCAACAGTCAAATCGTCTTCTTCTTTCGGCTGTTCCCGTTAGGAGTCGCCACAGCGGATCATCTGCCTCCATCTCATCCTATCCCTTGCATCCTCTTCCCTCACACCAACCCTCTGCATGTCCTCCTTCACTACATCCATCAATCTTCTCTGTGGTCTTCCTCTTCTCCTCCTGCCTGGCAGCTCCATCTTCAACATCCTTTGTCCAATATGTCCACTGTCCCTCCTCTGAACATTTCCAAACCATCTCAGCCTTGCCTCTCTGACTTTGTCTCCAAGCTTCTCAACATGAGCTGTCCC
>VUQH01004657.1:0-11988 GCA_015106775.1 Etroplus canarensis | reverse complement strand
AGCACAGATTGTGTTGCTAGTAAGTCACATGCAGGATACACACAGACACAATAAATAAAAGCAAGAGAAATGAGGAAAAACACATGCAATGAGGATTTGTTTTGCAAAAAGAAATTCAAAAGAATTAGGAGTTGACTTATGTTGACTCAATACAAGGTGCAGTGCATGCCTCTTGCTTGTCTGAACTTCTAGTGTCTCCACAGCCCTGTCTGCTTGTGGACTGGCGAAAGGTACAAGGTGGGTGGGACCGTTTTATCTTTGTGTACTCGACTTCCTGTTCACCTGCTAACACAATGCTACCTTAAATGGCTGCATCTCTGCAGCCCCATTCCTCCCAGTTCAGATAGGACGCTGAGGAAGGGCTACAAATTACAGTTCCACCATGGGCCTCCACTTTTCATTGGTTTATTGCACACTGCTCTCCCTCAACTCTAAAGAGAGAGAGGAAATAGGAAATAACCTCACTTGTGAGGAAGGGAGCAATCATAACTGTCTCTCAGTTGGAGGCACAGAGGTACCTATTCCACAGTTTGGTGCATTGAAAGCAATTGTATAGCATTCTTATTATTTTTAAGGATAAAGTCTGTACCCAACTGTTTTCTTGTTCATGTTAAATGCTGAAAAGGACTGACTCGGAAGGCATCTCAGTTCTGTGCTGACAAATGTGGCTATCCACCAGATGCAAACAAGATTAGAAAAAGAAGGTGCAAAACTTAGGCTTTTCTGTATCGAGGGAAAAGGTCAACATCATATTTAGACAACAGTAGGAGTCAGGGGAGAAGAAGGTGATTGGAGGATCAGTCTTGAGTGATGGCCAACAGGGATCATTGTTAAAATAGAAGGTATCAGTGCTGCCACGCTCAAATGCAACATCAATCAGCTTAAGCATTAGAGAACACAGGGCTGACTGAGGCAGGAGCAGAAAGAACACTGGTGGTAGCGGGGTCAGACAATGGGGCCTAACCTTGTCACAAGGCCTAATACCCTCCAGTGAGTCATTGTTGACCTAGGTCCACCCCTGCAGCATTTTTTATCCCAGACTCTCATCTGTCTGGTCAACCTCAAGGAGGGGAAAGAGATGATGGTTAACTGACTGCTGTGTGATTTTGATGTATGAGATCATGCCGAAGATTGACATGAGGAAAATGGTGAATAGCAGGTTCCATCAGTTGGAGCAGGAGAGTAGAAGACTGTACTGTCAGGTGTCTCTTGGGTTTTTTTTTTCTCAAGTCATCGCATCTGGCCATTAGGGTCATGAGCTACAGCTGGAACAATATGGGGGTGTTTTGACTGATTAGATGTGGTTATGGACCTGTGAGTGATATTTTAAACTTTTTTAATGTTGCGTTTAAAGTGAAGCAAAAGACAGAAGGTTTAGCTGTTTTATACTCCTTCTGGCTTGAGGGGATTTATACTATAGACTCTTATGCTTTTTTTAATTCCTGTTGCCCATTGGCTAGACAGCAGTATTAACTGGAGATAGATCCACTTTATCATAAACCCAGCCCACAGTTAAAACACCAGATAATATTTCCTCCCATATACTTTAGTTGGGTCCTGACTATTCATTATTTATGATCTATTCCAAATTACATTATCTTTCACCAGGCTTCAATTACACCCTTCCCTGAGGCTGGAAAAATGACTCACAGTCTGTGCAAAGGACTGTACAAGAGAGAGGCTGATCATTTGTGTGCTTATATTCACCACAGTGAAGTAGAACCTAATTTTTTCTCATTTTGAGATGTCTGATCTGACAAGTTAATTGATTGGACATAACAAATGAAACATCTATGCAGTGATGCAAAAATATGATCTTGAAATTGCAATCATTATTGATGATACTGTCGGAGGGAGATAACACACTAAAATCAACCAGCTGAATTTATGCTACAGTGTCTAAAATTAGGCACAGAGGTTGGCAGATGAAATATCATGGATAGTTGCAAAATATAGAAATTTTACCAAAAAAAAAAAAAAAATAGGGAAGGGAAGTTCTCAAGATGCAAGTTCTCAGCATTTCAAATGGGTTGAGGTCTGGATTTTGACTGTCCCATTGCAACAACTTTTCAGCCATTCTACTCTGGATTTGCTGTTGTGCTTTGGATCATTGTCCTGTTGGATGACCCAGTTTTGGCCAAGTTTTTGCCGTCACACAGATGGCCTTGCATTTGACTTTAGACTACTTTGGTATATAGAGAAGTTCATGCTTGACTCAATGCCTGCAAAGTGCCCAGATCCCGTGGCTGCAAAACAGCCCAAATTATCACCTGTTGATATGCTGTGTTTGGCGCTGTGCATTATGGTCAGACATTTCATCTGTCCAAAGGACATTGTTCTGGAAGTCTTGTGGTTTGTTCAGACACAATTTTCCAAACGTAAGCTGTGCTGCAAAATTCTTTTTATAGAAAAGATGCTCTTTTCTGGCAATCTTTCGAAACAAGCCATAATAGTTCAATCTTTTTCTAATCGTACTGTTGTAAACTTCAGCATTTCTCATGCTAACTGAGGCCTGTAGAGTCTGAGATGTAGATTCTGGGATTTTTGCAGTTCCTCTGAGCATTGCACAGTCTGATGTTGAGGTGAATTTGCTGGAATGTCCACTCCTGGGAAGGTGATAGCATTGTGTTAACACACATCTCAATGCTCCAGACCTAACTGCCAAAGCTTCTACTTTTACAGAGGTGATCACACTTGCTGATGATCAATGAAGTGCTTTGATTAGCAGCATCTGGCTGCTGCTTACTCTCTTTTTTGCTATTAAGGCAGTGATGGTGTACTTAGTTTGTTTTACAGGACTGCACAGTCCTGTGAAAATGTTCTTGTATATGCAGATAGTGCACTCAGGATAGATAACTGTGCTTAAAATTTTATGGCAACAACAGATTTTCAAATGCAATCAGAATATTTTTTTTTTCAGAATAAAGATGTAAATGTGTACAGACCTAAGGAGCTAGTGGAACAGTGGACTGCACAGTGTTGTGACTTTAAGCCCAAAACAGACAGCCTGAAAATTCTAATAGTCAGAGAAAATCTTCGGCCTGCTCCCAACAGTGACCATTTCTTACAGATTGATGGGTAGAGTGCATAAGTACGTGACTGAAAAACAGAATGAAGGACTGCCCATTAGTAGCTGCACTCACATCAAATTTGCTTGTAATTCAGGCTGACATGTTTGACTAGAATTTGATGCAGGGTAGAATTTATAATGACATTCTCTGGGTTTTACATGATGTGTCAACACAATTAGATTGGTGTTTTGGGTTTGTATGGTTGAAGAGGTCATAATCAAGGTTCCATTTGGAATCTATGATTTTACTTGATTTCAGTCAATTTACTTGTTCTGTTATCTTCAAGTAATGTTTTTTCTTTCGTATTTTGAGAATGTGTACTATGAGCCATCTTAGAGATGGGTAGGGAGGAGTGGGGGGGTGATTGTGACTTACTGAAGAGTAAAGAGCTGGAAAGAGGTGGGGGGTGAGGGTAGAAAGAGAGGGTGGAGAGAAGGAGGGAGCATGTTGAACATGACATTGAAGTATCTAATTACCTCTGTGGCCATGTCAGCCTCCCAAACTAGGCTGCTGTTTTCACACATACACCCTTCGCAGGGTCTCTGGGCATGCATCAGTGTCCTCTCATTCCCTTTATGTGGAGCTTACAGAATATTTAATGTTGCACAGCTGAAGTGAGTATGTGCTAATAACTTGAAAATTGGAAAGATGCATCAAGGAAACCAGCAGACGATGAGCAGTGTTAGAAAGGCTTTTGTCCTCGCAAACAGAGTATTATATCTCGCAAACATAGCCTGTGTTAGGTCATGGAACAGTGTATCATAAAAGTAAATATTAATAACCTTTTAAACTATGTAATAGCATGTTTTCCTGGAATTCGTAGTTCACTCGTACACAGTACTGCTTTTTTAATCTTGGAGGGATAAATATTTGACTTAATGCAATTGGTATCAGTGGTAGAGTGCTTGCTAAAAAGTGGTTCCATTCCTGTCTCCATCATCTTTTTCTTCACTGTATCCTTTTTGTAGAGCTTATTTGGAGAATGATAAATGAAGGAGAAGTATAACCCCTTGCATGAGCATGTTTGAAGATGTGCTGCAGAATGTGCACAGATGATTGCAGTGGAGGACGGTGCCTGTTGGGACAGAGTTCAACAAAGGGAATCGTTAATACACAGCTGACAATTTTATGGATGTGCAGGCTGATGTCTTCCCATATAGTCATGTATAATTCACTCCTCTCTTTAACTTTTTATTAAGTCGAAAGAGCGGCATATTGTCCATTGTCATCAACTTTTTTCTGGCTCAGTCCTTGTCTTTCCCTTCTTTTGTCCTTCTTTTGTTTTACTGTTCTTTTCTTTTTAATGCAGCAGATCTGAAAACAGAAAAGAGCCTCCCGGAGAGCTGGTAGTCGTTAATGCTGGTAACTGTGGGATTTTGTGATTTCATGCTGTGTCCATTTTGCCCAGTCATCGTGCTCTTCTTGGTTCATTGCCACTTGCTTGTTGTTTGTCATTGTCAAAGTAGCAGAGGGATTGCTGGAAGAAAGCTGTAAAAAACAGATATATGTAAATATATTACCTTATTTTCCTGCTGTCTGTGGATTTATCTACAGTATATACACTAGTTTATTATCAGCCTCTGATATTCTCTGTTCTGTATAATACAAAATTACAACATAGCCTAGGTACAATACTGACCAGAGTACTGTGCTGCATGTTGCATCCCCTCCTTCCCTGACTTTGTCTCTTAAGCTTTGTTTGTCCAAGTGGTGAAATTTCATGGCTGTCATAGCCACTGTCTCAGTGGTGGGGCAGCTCAGCAGTGCAACTGTTAGCATAGTCACCAGCAGAGTCTATTAAAGGCAAAGTGCTGTAATTCTTCCTTTCTTGCCAAGAGCTTGCCTTCACTTTCAATGACACGCACTGTGATATATGAAGAAAACCCAGTAGCATGCGGCAGCGACCGATTTACCACTGGGTGAAGGTGCCCAATATAGAGCACTCACTTAGTAGTTGCATACGCCTTCAAACACACTCAGGCACATGCACACATAAACATATATTGTATCAATCACACCTTTCTCCCTCCTATTTTCATTTCAAAATGTCCAGCATGTCTGTGCTCACATCTTCAAGTGCACTGTCCAACAGTCTGAAGGCCCCAACTGCAAACAGAGAAGCTCCTGTGGATGTTTATTATGTATAAGGTTTTTTTTTATTCCATATACCAGAGATTATATCCTTTGGGGGAACAGAGTCAGTGAGATGGATTGTAGAGTGTGCGTATTTGCAGAAAGAAGGAGAAGGAGGCTTTTTCTGACGCTTCAGCTATATGCTCTGCCTTCATGGGATTGCATTACAGTCCCATTGCCCCCGTGTTGTTTCTCTCCTTACATTATTGCATCACTGAGGTAATGCAAACCATGGCTTATGAATAAGATACACTGAAACATTTTACCCAAGGATACAACACATCTCATTGGCCTTTATCCACCTTAGAAGTGTAATTCTCAAGAAAGAGAGTAACTTGCTTATGTTTTACAGTTTTATTACATCCTGCTAAGGTTGCCATTGTCGTGGGTGGTGCAATTGTATCTCTGAGTCCTGATGAGACAGAAGATTACATTGTAGCTGGAAAGTAATGCTGGACTATCTGATGATTTTGTATTACATATTATCTTTATTTGTCACATAATCTGCTTTTCAGAGGAACTATATAGATCAGGTCATTAATGGTCCTAAAAGTTCCTGTGCTGCTAACCACTTGGTACCAAAACATCTCGTCTTTTGTTTCTCTACTAGGGATGTCACCAGAACTGATACCTTTCAGTACTGAAATTCTGAAAATGTAACGGTACCTTTATTTTTCCAGTACCAGAAGTACCAGCGTGAGTTGCAATTCTTTCAGAACTGACAAGGGATATATATGCTTACAAGTGTTCTAGTCTATCCTGTTGTGTTGAAGAAGAAGAAGAAAAAGACCCACAAATGACATCAAACAGCAAACCACAAATGGAAGATGCCAACAGGTTCAGCTGCTGAGCTAGCTCCAACCAGCTTGACAGTTTGGAGTCAGGTAGTACTTTTCATTTGAGGGCAGATGACAAAGGAGTGATATCTGGTTCTTAAATGGCAGTATAGAAATAATGTTTTTGCAGATTTTAGACCAGGGATGGAAATACTTCAACTTTAGTGAGACACCTAAAAGAGCTCAGCATCCAGATCAATTCAAAGAATTCAAGGTTTCACTTCATATTCACAACATAAAAAATGTTATTCTTATGAAATCCTGATATACATGTTTTGTTTTGCGACAGCTGGCGTTGCTATTGTGAAATCAGCTGTGTGCCACAGGCTAAAATGTTTGCCTTGGCCAACATTGTATAAATGCTTATGTTCATGTGCTGTAACTGATGTTATCACCTCTTAGTAACAACACTTATATCTTGGGGTTCCTTTCAAAAACCTTGAATTTGTAAAGAAAATTTTCAAAAGCTGTGAAAAAGGATGACCTTCATAGGAATCATTGTAGCATCTACACAAAATTGTTGCACAACAACACACATTTCAAAGTACTGTATTCTGTTCTATACTGTTATTGCTTTTATTTACAGAAAGCTATTTTTAAATGTCTGTGTGTTTTTAATATAGGGGTTTATGTTAAAGTACATAGGATAATATGCATATTTTTCTTTTTTATCTGTCGTATCGAATTTGGTATAGTGAATCGTGTAATTATACTGTTATTGGTACAGACTACAACCTTTCTGGTATCATGCCATCCCTGTTCTCTACCTTCAGGATGGCAAAGTTTCTATCGTGGTGGTCTGTAATCTCTTTCTAGGAAACTCTCCGTAAGTTCCGCAGATTGACTCCTTGACTCTTCTTCTTGAAGTGCAGCTGATGATGACAGTTGTTGTTCTGTCCTTCAGCCTTAACATAGCAGGACATGAAACAGTTCTCCACCTGCTGCTGGTTTGATTGTCCCTTCAACTTGAGGCAGATACCCCAGAGAGATTACCCAGCAAGACAAGAGGCTCACTTGAAACCCAGCTGATTGACATTCAGAGACTGCCACAACAGCAACCTGGTCAGCCTGCATGTTAGGCAAACTGATAGGTGATGGATCAGGGCTACCTGATCAACGTTACAACTGTGCATAAACTAAGCAAAAGCTTAACTGCTTGTGACACAGACTGGAAACACAAAACGGCATGGTGACAGAATAGTGAGTGGATTAACATCCTCAAAGAAGAATCAAGTTGTATGGATTCTAATCACCACCATCGCTGATAAATATTGCTGTGAAATTGGACTTATTGATTTCTCTTTTTTCTATTGTAATGTCTAATGAGTTGTGATGCAACCTAGGGATGTCCTGATTGTGGGCCAGTATTATATCAGACGGCTGTAATTTTACTCTTGTTATGCCATGAGAAATCACACAGGACTCGACATAAAATAGATCCAGTTTCAAGTCGTGTAGAGCTTTTTCACACTTTTTTTTTTTTCGAATATTTAGGCAGTGCAGAATTAATGTGAAACAACAGTCAGTCTGTCTACTTCTTCTTCGGCTTGTTCTTCCTCCTCTCATTAGGGGTCACCACAGTGGATCATATGTCTCCTTTACTACTTCTTCTGTCGGACCAACCCTGTTCATGTCCATCTTCACTTCAGCCTAATTCTCTCCCTTTACCAGTCACTCTCACCTCCACACTCCTACCTTTCCTTCTCTCCTTCTGCCTCCTAACACGCCTTCCCCCGCTCCTCCTCTTTTGTCTTGGTCAACATTAGCGTGGTTTCCATGTTGGCCTTAACACGTGTTGGCTAACAGCACTGGAGGCAGTTGTTGTTAACCTGGGCTGAGGCCCATCTGGCATTGCAATCTTGGCATGTATTTGCCCTGTATTTGAAGATTTTACGGTGGCTGCCCTTCCTGATGCAACCATCCCACATTTATCCAGGCTCGGGATCAGCACTAAGAGTACACTGGCTTGTGGCTCTCCTGTGACTTGGTTTCACAACAGGCAAATATTGACCAAAACTAAAGTATCATGGGAGAAGTTGTTTCTATAATATAATTTAAAATGCTGGACCTCCAAGTGTTCTTTATTCATTGCACATAAAGTGAAATATTTCAAGCTTCTTTTTAAAATTTTTAATGGTATTGGATTTTAGCTTATGAAAATCAGAAATCCACTACTTCACATTATTAGAGAATTTACTAAGATCAATCAAAAAAGGCTTTGCAATACAGAAATGCCCAACTAATGAAAAATATGTTCATTTATACATTCAGTACTCGGTTGGGGCCCCTTTACCATGAATTGCTGCAATATCGCAGTGTGCGAAGCTCTTTCAAGTTCTTGAATCAACTTTTTTTGACAGTCCTCTCAAGGCTGCAGATTTCTTTGTTGCTTGTGCACCTTTTCCTACCTCACATTTCCCTTTCAGTCTACTTTTCATGAATATGCTTCGATAGAACACTCTGCCAACAGTCAGCCTTTTCAGCAGTGACCTTCCGTGGCTTACCCTCCTTGAGGAGGGTGTCGATGATCGTCATCTGGACAACTGCCATGTCAGCAGTCTTCCCCGTGACTGTGGTTGTGTGTACTGAACTATATTTCACTTTACATGTAATCAATATAGAATATATAAAGGTTTACCTTTTCAAATAATTTTTTTTAAATGAAGAAGATGAGAATCAACTAAAATATAAGATTGTGCATGTGCATACAATTTCACGATAACTGAGCTTTCTGATTCTGACAAGTCATGCACACATAGTTTTATGCATTTACCACCTGAGTGCTTGATCAGTCCCAGTACTGTACACTATAACTATGTAGTTTTCCAGAAGAGCTTACCACACAGTTTTGGTCATCATTTTGTGCTCCATTTTCCTTTTTGTTAAACACAGAAAGCTTTCAATTTCACCGGTGTGCTCACGTAGTCAAGCTTGGGCTTTTTCTCTAATTATGCTTTTAACTCAGCTTCATACCAGTGTGGCTTGTGAAAGTGAGAAGGTTGCTTTCACTTGTATGAGAAATGCAATATCTGTGCTTTCCTGCACTCCTTACAAGCACTTTTATGTTAATTATATATCTATTTTCTCTGTTACTGCTAGGTAGCATTTTTCAAATTCTCGTTCACTTTTAATGCAGTGCACACTCTTGATTTACACATGAGTATGAAAGGTAGGGAAGTGACACTTGAAAAAGGAATGGATTTCTTGTTCCTGGGGTGGTGGCAGCAGGTGGGAAAGTAATAACAGGAGGTGTGTAGGAAAAAGAAGGTGCTGTACCAGGTTGATGTCACATGGGAACTTTGTAGCGTGTGTGGCTCAAGGTAATGGTCCTATGTTGTTTGTGTATTTTTTATCCTTCTGTGAAATATGACTGAAAGCTGGCACCCAGTGTGGATTTTTTCTTTTTCTATGTGCATGCTTACTATATAAATTCATTGATATTAAGTCACTTTTGAAAGTTCAGAGCCTCAAAAGCTCATAAATCTTTGCACCTGTGTACAAGAAAGCTCATTCTGACCACACAAAAGCAGTGCCTACTCGAAGCCCTATTTACACCTGGATCCTGGTAGAATCACAAACCTAAAAGTTACCACTCCCATCTTACAGTAATAAACTCTGTGTGTTAGTTTGCCTGTTGAGCCATCAGCAGACTGAAGTTCCAGGTTTCTCCAACTGATTCAAAACCAGCACAAGTTAGATCTTCTTTCAGCACAAAATTATTAGCTTATCTGATTAAGTGCTGCTGGACAAGACAATCAATTTAACCCATTTTGTTTTCTTTCAACTGCCTTGTTCTATGTGTTTCACACCTTAGATTGAACAGGAGAGAGAGGAAGTAAAAAGAATAGCATGAAAGTGTTTCTGTAATTGACTCCTAATTAAACTCTGTGTGCGTTTCTGTGTCCACGGATTTGCATATGGCAGTGCAAGATGCACTAAATCAAAGATGAGAGGAGCAAGGAGAATGCGAATTAAAAAATCATTATAGTGCAGTGGAACCTAAAAGAAGAGATGGGGGACCATTAATAATTAATCAACCGTCTCTTATCTTTTAATCAAGTCGATAAATGTGAGGCGGAAAATGAATTAAGAAAAAAAAAAGAGGGGGGCATCGGTTTAATGAGAATGGTCTCTTGTGGTTTGCTTACAGAAGTACTGGTGTCTGCTGCTTAGAGTGAGGGGTGATTAGTCTTCTATAGTTTTGATGATAGATGGCATCTTCAAAATGCGCTTGTGCAATGATTGTAGATGCAGGACATATAAAGATGAAGAGGATTAATTTAAAAACTAATTTTCCAATTGCAATTATCATGTATCCCTCTGCACTTTCTTACAAGATAAACCTAGGGTCTTGTTCACACCTGATATAGTGCAGATTGTCCTGGGGAAATTCCAAATTTGTCACCTTGCTAAAGCCTTCTGCTTTAGTGGCTATTTACACCGCACATTTAGTGCCAGCCGGAAAAACACCTCCCAATGCAAAAAGGCAGAGGCAGAAAGTTAACGGTCTGTAGCTTCTTTAAAATTATTTTATTCTTTTACCTGCAAGCAAACCTACACTTCACAGGTAGGAGAAAGGTGAGGAAAAAAAAATCAAAGTACAACATTTTTCAACTCTGACTCTTTTCTGTCACTGGCTGTCTCACAAAATGCAAATATTTGTAATTTTGCCCTTTTATTTTTGCTTTAACTGACAGCTGGCATTTCTAGGCATGTGTAGAGATGTTTTATGACATACATCCTTGTAAAACTTTCCTTGGAAAAAGGTTAAAGATACCTTTGAGAATCAACGAACTGAATGTTTATATTTCTGACATATTTGTGAAAAACTTTGAATATATTCAACTCTGTGTGTGCGTGTGTGTTTGCGTCACTACAGGCTTTGAGCTTTACATTTATAGTAATCTCTTGAAATATATGTTCTTCAATACCGCAACTGTGATTTCATTTAGCCTCTGACTATACAGGATTGTAACCCTGTCTTTTTAAAAATTAACATTAGCGGTTCCTGTGGAATAATAGTGGGCTTTCCTCAGTCAAGCTTGCATAATGTTTGGTTAGGTTAATTGAACCAGTTGACATTCCTTAGCCATTAAATGTGGTTCTTAGTGTTCAGGCATCATACGTGATTCCAGCCAACCACATATGAAGTTTGAAGAACACCCACTCTTCTTCTGCATAGACTCTAGCCATCCATTTTCTTAACCACTTGCTCAATTTAGGGTTGCAGGGGTGTGGACAACAACATGTACTCACTTCCACTTGTATGGCCAGTTTAGAGACACCAATTAACCAAACAAGCATGTTTTTGGACTGTGGGAGGGAACCAGAGTACCCAAACAGAATGTCCCAACCAGAATCATGAACTTTCTCTTTGTGAGCTGTACCACCATGCAATTAGAAATTAAGTTCCCATACAACTAAACCAAATTCTTAATTTTTTTTCCAACAAAAGACCACAAACAAGCATGTGGGGTGGTGGAGTAATCGTTTACAAGTATTTCATTCAGGAGTGTAGAGTTTGACTGTTACGTGGGACGATAAAAAATGGGATAGTATTGTGATGTTTGTTTTCCCTTACTGTTTTTGCTAGTTTTAGGCACCAGAACGTATTTGTTATTTTTAGGCACCACAGAAACCAGCCACAGGGGCCCACAAGCCAGTGTAGTCCTAGTGCCGGTCCCAAGCCCGGGTAAATGGTGAGGGTTGCGTCAGGAAGGGCATCCGGCGTAAAAACTGTGCCAAATCAAATATGCGGATTCATAACACGACTTCCATACCAGATCGGTCACGGCCCGGGTTAACAGTGACCGCCTCCGGTGCCGTTAGCCAACAGGGTGCCGGTGGAAACTATGCTACTGTTGGCCGAAGACCAAGAAGGGGGAGAGGGGGAAAGCGTGTTAGGAGGCAGAGAGAGAGAAGGAAAGATAGGAGGGTGGAGGTGAGAG
>VUQH01004654.1:19044-29717 GCA_015106775.1 Etroplus canarensis | reverse complement strand
AATAATAAAAGGGGGAAAAAAAAAAAATTTAATTTTTTTTTTTAAAAAAAAAAAAAAAAAAAGAATTCCAGCCTTTGAAAATAAAATCTTCTTGTTGAATTGTTAGACTTTTAAAAAAAAATTTCCTGTCTCTCATTCAGGTGGCAGAGGCTAAGACGAAGGCAGAAGAGGCCAAGAGTAAAGCCCAAGCAGCTCTGGATAAAGCAGCCACCACCAAGAACAAAGTGGAGCGTTCCAACAATGATCTGAGAGACCTTATCAAGCAGATCAGGGAATTCCTCACTCGTGAGTCTGTAACAGATTCAGTTTATAGTTTACTAGTAGCGTGTTGAATAATGATGTTGCTGCTTAATCTAGCCTCCTGTGTCAGTCCTGACTTCTGTCTGTCTTCTCAGAGGAAGGTGCAGACCCAGACAGCATTGAGGCGGTGGCTAACCGTGTGTTGGAGCTGTCCATTCCTGCTTCACCTCTCCAGATCAAGCATCTTGCTGATGAAATCAAGGAACGGGTCCGCAGCCTTTCAAATGTGGATGCCATCCTGCAGCAGACGCAGGATGATGTCCGCAAGGCTGAGCAGTTGCTGCTGGATGCCAAGAGGGCAAGGTAGTTAAAGCAGGATTAAAAGGAATTCTGCATTAAAGGTATAGAATTATGTTTGCTACTTGCTGACATTCATACTTCATTGTTGTCAAGGCATCATGCTGAGGGAGTGAAGACAACAACAGAGACAGTGAAACAGGCTTTGGTGGATGCTAAGAATGCACAGACTTCA
Organism: Etroplus canarensis; assembly: GCA_015106775.1. Classification (NCBI taxonomy): domain Eukaryota; kingdom Metazoa; phylum Chordata; class Actinopteri; order Cichliformes; family Cichlidae; genus Etroplus; species Etroplus canarensis. The sequence continues at coordinate 28,945 of VUQH01004654.1, read as the reverse complement.
GCTGAGAAAGCCATAGAAAAAGCCAAAGCTGACATTAAGGAGACTGAGAATCGACTGGCAGAGGTTAGCAAAAATTAAAAACACTTGTTTTGTTGCTATATAAGCACACTATGATTCCGATCAAATGCCTGAGCAGACAGCCCTCCCTGCTTTCTTCATAGCCACTGGATAAGAGCCAGACTTTAGAAAACTGTCTGTCATTCGGTGTAGACTTTTGAGAGCTAAAGAGCCAGGCATCGTCTCAATATGTGGGACATGGAAAAATAACTAAAAATACTAGGCTGTCCCACACAAAGCGGGACATGTGGTCACCCTAGCATGCAGTGGACATTGGTTTCACAGTCAGTTCTGTCCCTAGTTTGTCAAAACACAAATTTGGTGAAGGTGAAAACACTCAGCTCAAGGCTTCACACCAGGACTGCGCTAACCAATGAATGAGTATTACCGGTTCATAGTTTAAATACAGTCTATATAAAGTCCTTTTGAAGCAAGTTTCACATGTAATGCATGCCCCTGGGCACAGATTTGGCTAGTTACTTCACAGCACGATCTAAATTAACTTTAATTTCAGTGGTCAGTGGGACATAAAAACTGCATGTGTAGAATCACCTGTCAACACTGATAAAAAATCTTACTTCCTACCATTATCTTTGCTGTTATACAATTCTCCTGTAGATTTAAATTCAGGATTTCTTGAGTGCCATGTTTCTCTCTTATGATATCTATGGCCTATGATCGTGAGCCACAGCAGAGGTTAACTCAGCATAAGGCCAAGTTTCTTCCCATTTTGCATAATTACTGCAATCTAAGTAGAATCAAAATCTGTATTGTTTTGCTTTTTCAGACTACAAAAATATTAGATTTGATTTGGTGAGGCTGTCATTGTAAAAGGCAAATACTGAACAAGTCAATGTTATGTTTAGACCTCGTTTCTTCTGCCCACTACTGGCCAAAAAGTATATGGATTCAGACGAAAAGGTTTTGTCATTAAACTGCTCACATGGTTATTATAAGGAAAAACAGAATGGCGATTAAGATTGTGTTGACAATGATTTCTGTACAGTAATCAAAAAATGCAGTTATGCAGTTTAAAAAAGCTGTTTCATCAGTCTGTTATATTTTGATAAATCAAATCCAGGCACATAAGAAATCATGACAACATAATGCCACTTTCAAGTCAGAAGGATTTCAGTTTGCTACGCATCCTCTACGCAGATTGAGTCAGAAACATCACACAGTGAGGCGGACCTTAAAGATGCCATTGATCGCCTTGGCACATTGGGACGTGAGGTCAACGCCCTGAAGGCGAAAAGTGCCAGCAACAGCGTGGCGGCAGCCAGAGCTGAAGAGATAGCCACCATGGCACAAAACAAGGCAAATGAAGCCAAGCAGGTGTGTGTCTTTGTGTGTGTGCACATGTTGTCTCATGATGAACAGGCACAGCTGCTTTAGAAAAAGCTTTGCTCTTTCTTGTTGCTCAGATTCTGGACGGCCAGCTGACAGATAAATACAGTGAGCTGCAGCAGCGGGTTGACACCAAAGCCAAGGCTGTGCAGGATGCAAAGAAAAGGGCAGAGAGTCTCAGAGATGAAGCCAAGGAACTTCTGAAAGATGCCCAAAGGAAGCTACAGAGACTAGCAGGTACTTTGTAAAATCTGTTTGATTATCTCTGTACTTGTATATTTGAACAGATAGTGAGTCTTGCTTGCATGAGTTTGGAGGAAGAAAACATCTAGTTTAAAAGAGACACTTTATGTCACATTTATAGTTAGCAAAAGGTAAAATTCAGCCTAAACTGAATCCAACTCAACTCAACTTTCGTTTAGGGAATGTTGTGAAGATTATGTACTTTAACCGAATCTTTGATGATTTAAAATCTGATACACTATAAGAATAGAAACATTTAAGACAGATACAAAATAAAGAAGGAAAACATTAACGTGGATAAAAAGAACAAGAAATCTTGTATATTCTGGTTGTTCATTAAAAAAAAACAGCACTTCAGTCAAACCAGGACAACAGTAGACATAACTACTTGTATAATTACATAGACTCACTGGCCACTTCAGTAGATGCACCTTGCTGGTACCAGGGTTGGACCCCCTTTGCCTTCAGAACATCCTTAATTCTTCACAGGGTAGATTTAACAAGCTGCTGGAAACATTCCTCAGAGATTTTGGTCCATATTGACATCACAGCATCAAACAGTTGCTGCAGTTTTGTCAACTCCACATCCTTCTCGTGACTCTCTTGTTCCATCACATCCCAAAGGTGCTTTTTTTGGATTGATATGGCTCTGGTGACTGTGGAGGTCGTTTGAGTTTTATGAACTCACTGTCATGGTCAAGTAAGCAGTGTGAGATTATTTGAGTTTTGTGTTATCCTGCTGAAAGCAGCCACCAGAAGATGGGTACACTGTGGTCATAAAGGGATGGACAGTCAGCAACAATGCTCAAGTAGTCTGTGGTGATTAAAGGCTACTCAGTTGATGCTAATGGGCCCAAAGTGTGCCAAGAAAATATCCCCCACACTGTTACACCACCAGCAGCCTGAACCGTTGATACAAGGCAGGATGGAGCCATGCCTTCATGGTCTTTTCACCGAATTCTGACCCTACCGTCCACATGTTGCAGCAGAAATTGAGACTCATCAGACCAGGAAACATTTTTTCCAATCTTCTGTTGTCCAATTTTGGGGAACATAGTTTGCTGTGACCTGGTTTGGTCTTCTGCTGCTGTAGCCCATCCGCGTCAAGGTTTGATATGATGCACGAAGCGGAAGGGCATCTCTGAACACGCAACACATTATTTGCAACAAGTGGTTATTTTAGTTACTGTTACCTTCATATCAGCCCAAATCAGTCTGGCCATTCTCCTCTGATGTCAGCAAGGCATTTTCTCCCAAAGAGCTTCCACTCACTGAGTATTTTCTCTTTTTCAAACCATTCTCTGTAAACACTAGAGATGGTTTTACAGAAAAATCTCAGTTTGTGAAATACTGGTACCAACATTTAAATCATTTTTCTTCCCCATTCTGATGCTCATTTTTGAACTTCAACACGCCATCTTGACCATGTCTGCATGCCTAAATGCATTGAAGTGCTGATCAGATATTTGCATGACCAAACAGTTGAACATATATACCTAATGAAGTGGCCAAAGAGTGTAAATCTAAAATACATCTAAGAGCAACAATCAGTCCATATCAATAGGAGAGACATTTAATTGCAAACCATAATGTGGCTCTCATCCCTTATCACGTGACCTCTAAGGGGAGGACATGTATATGGATGAAAACATAGTGGCCCCAAAATTGATTCTTGAGAATTCCACAAGTTATTTCATTGTTTCACAAAACAGTCACACATTGAGACTGAGACCTCTCTCCAGATACCTGGATGGCCAGTAAGAAATAGTTCCAGATAGACACATGTGTTCTCTGTTAAAAAGACACTGACCCCATTCTCACCTCACCTCTGCCTCTGTAACCATTCCTGAAATATCCTGGGCTCCCACAGAACTGGAAAAGAACTATGAGGAAAATCAGAGGAGACTGGAGGGGAAGGCTCGTCAGCTGGACGGCTTGGAGGACAAGATGAAAAGCATCCTCAATGACATCAACAAACAGATCCAGATCTACAACACATGCCAGTAACTCATCACTCCAAGTCAGAAGGAAAGAAGCCCCATCACCTTTCATAGTCTGCCATTTCCTTCATATCAATCCACTATGACAAATAAAAATCACTCCAGAAGTAAAGGTGCATATTTTGTCTCCATGAATTCTTTTTTGTAAGCATTTGTAATGGTTGCTATCTCACTAACACATATAAAGCTTGTCTGATGTCGCATGTATTATTTTTGATTTAAATGTGTGCACATTATTTTTGTTTTTAATGTTGAAAATAATCTCAAATGTATGTTTTAAAATTTGTGCTTTTAGTATAAAAAATGAAAGTCATATTTTAAAGGAGTTAGAAAAATCTGCTGGTTTATTTTAAAAATCATTTTAAATTATAATATTTTTGGTCTTTATTTGATATGTTTTGGCATGGCTGTGGTTATGTGGTTAAGGCCTTAATCATTAAGCCACCAGGTGCTGCCTGTCTTCTGTTTATTGAAAGTATGCACTCTTTTCATATAGAGGGACTCTGTTGCAAACAGTGGTCAGTCTAAATTTCTCTGACAGCTGGGATAGGCTCCAGCACCCCAAAGACCCTGAATTTGATAAACGGTTAAGAAATTACTACTGGAGGCATTTTCTGAGCTGTGCTCGTCACACTAGGACTTCATTTAAACTATGATGGACAGTTTTTTGGTAACTTTTTGATACTTTAGAATATGAATTCATAAGATTCAATGTCTGTTCATATATACGCTATGTGGACAAAAGTATTGGGTCACCTACACATTATACTGTACCTCAAAGAGCTCTTATGATATCCCATTTAAATCCATAGGCATTATATAGAGTTGGTCCCCTTTTCGGCTATAACATCTTCCACTTTTCTGCGAAGGCTTCCTACACGATTTTGGAGTGTGTCTGTAGGAATTTTCCCCAGATGAGTGTTTTAGAGGTCAAACATAGGATGAGAGCACCTGGCTTGCAATCTCTGTGATAGTTCACCCCAAAATTGTTGGATAGGGTTGAGGTCAGGGCTGTGTGTGGGCCAGTCAAGTTCTTCACACCAAACTTATCCAACCATGAACATTTAACTGGGACACAGTCATGCTGGAACAGAAAAGGGCCTTCCCCAAACTGTTGTGTGCTGATGTTAATGTCATGGGAGGTTTGGAACTCTGATGTTACTAAGTCAACAGAACTTTGGCAATTTTTGTGTGCTATGTGACCCCACTCTGTGACCCCACTGTAACTTTACATGCTCTTCCACTTCGTGGCTGAGTTGCTGTGGTTCCTAAACACTTCCACTTATGAATAATCTCTCTTACAGTTGATAGTGGAATATCTAGACTCAGACTCAGAGACTCGGACTTTCCTACAGTCATTCGACCCATTACAGGATGAACGAAATACTGATTCTTAGGTAATTTCCACAAAGTGACTTGTTGTAGCAGTGGCATCCTATTGCAGTACCACACTGGAAATCATTGAGCTCTTTAGAACGACCCATTGTTTTACCAGTGTTTGTAAAGCCAGACCGCATGACTAGGTGCTTGATTTTATAAACTTGTAATGGGATTGAATGAAACATCTGAATTCGATGATTACGAGGTGTGGCCCAGCACTTTAGTCCATAGAATGTATCTGTGTTTTTTGAGGCTTGATGTGCGTAACTATTTTGTTTTTAAAAGTAGTCGAAAAACTGAGAGGAGGGTACAAACTCTAGAACTGAATCCTGGTGTAGTTTTAATTAGAAGCTTTTTTATTAAGACAGAAAAGATGAACAAATGCATCCACTGGATTTTGCCTAGTAAAACACATATGAAGTGTGGGTTAGTAGTCCAGTGGCCATGTTTGTCTTTATACAGATGACAGGGAAACTAATCACATGAACGTTTATGTGCAAAAATATAACTGTTTGACTGCTGCCTGGAGTTGGAGGATGGCTTTACAGTTAATTTTGAGAACTGCAACAAATGCCAAACTGATGCTGCCTAGAATTAATGTTTAATCACATATACTGTGATGGTTCATGGAGGACCTGCAGTGTTCAATGTTGTGCCTTATATTGTCAGTGTCATACACTTATTTACCATTTGCATGTCAGTTTGTGTTTCAGGAAACATAAATAACTTTTCACACCTATAAGCTGCCACCAAATGACTGATAAGTAATTACCAAAGCAGAAACACCAAAAGAAACCTGTGTAAAGTTTTAAGGTGTACAGTTTTGTGAATAAATAATTTTTAAAAATCTATGCTGATGTCCTTGTTTCTGATCAACTCTTACTGTATCACAAAGCAGAAGTGAGGTTGCACACTGTCCCACTTTTAACCATGCTGTCTTGTGGCCTTGATGTATATGTGTTCACCCCAGGGTTTGCAACGGTGTAAGATGTCCAGTTTCTATTTTTGTGTTCTGCAAGAGTGCTACTGAGCGCTGTCATTAGTCCTTGACGTGCCCTTTGACAGAATCTGCATCGCTGCAAGTTGTACAGCTGTCTGTTACCCAAACTTGCCAGTAATAGATGCAAATGTTGCCAGCTCAGACAGTTTTTGGCTGTGTGATGTTCTCATCTCTGATGACATTTGGAAGTTCGTATGCGTACTTTTAATAAACTAAAACAACAGAAAACCCAAGCTGGTCGGTAACGTCACTGCCCTAGTTCAGACTATCAGGATAATGCAGCACCCATTTGGGACAAGACCTACTAAATCTATGGCTCTGTCCCTCCCCTTCTGTGAGGATGCTGGTGCATAAAAGCACCAGCACTTATGAGCACTAATAAATGTTGACTGTGGGGAATGTGGGATGCTCCTCTGTGGATGCAGAAGGCCGGTGTGTCTGGAAAATTATTTATGGATATGAACACCTAAAGCTCTGGACAGAATGCTAAGTAAAAAAGGAGGCATTCATATAGTTAGAGCTATAAGTTTTGGGACAATGCCATATTTTTTTTTGTAATGATGCCTTTGTGTGCAACCACAGTGGATTTTAAATCAATCAGGATGTGATTGAATTTCAGATTTTCAAAGGAATTGCAAAATTTTAGAATTTTTTATATATAGCCCCTCATTTTTAGAGGCTCAAAAGTAGTAACACAGACATTTTTTACTCTAAAATTTTTTTGGCCTTTTTGAGTTTGTATCCACATATGAATTTGAATGAATTTTCCATCACTGCTTCAAGTAAAAAGGGTCCCCACGCTGTGGAAGAGGTCGTGTCTTGTGCCTGTGCCAAAGACATCACCTCTCAGTGACTCTAAGAACCCCTGGCACTGGCATCACACATCAGGATGACCCTGGAGAGACTCTTGCTGTGAGGCAGTGGTACTAACCACTGCACCACTGTGCTGCCCTGCTCATATCTTCTACTGTTCACATTTATATCTCTCTGTATTTAATGGAGTGCCTATAATGTAAGCAGATTGCCCCCTCCCTGGGATTAATAAAGGATCCTGATTGCTGCACCTCTGTACCTTCAGCCATAGCCGATGAATCCGCATCAGTAATTTGGCGGAGGTTTTACGCCGGATGCCCTTCCTGACCCAAACTTCCGCGGTGAGAGGGGCTTGTGTCCCCACCTGGAATCAAACTGGGGACCTTTTGCTTGTGAGGTGAATGTGTGAACCACTACAGTACGGGCACCTCTGTGATCTAACTGTTTCAGTGTGAGTTCAATGTGCAGCGTATCATATCTGACTGTAGAGAAAATGGATTGTGTGTGTGTGTATGTGTAACACACACACAAGATCACGTGACCGCGGCAGTGAGGAAGTGGCCTGTGGGCTCTCATATCAGGTCTGGCCGGTCTTCCCTCCTTCTCCTCGGTGAATTTCGCTCCTAACAAAGTAGGACTCGCCCCGCAGAGGCCGGATGAAACCAATGGACTGAGTAGGTTTCCAGCTGTCGTCTTTTGTTTGGGTTTTTCCCTCCCTCCGCGTTCACATTTTGAAGAAATGGGCCCCGGATAAAGGAAGGAATATTCTAGAAACACCGTGGACTGCGGGGCTTCGGCACTGGCAGGAGCGCAGCGGCCCGCGGCTGAGAAGGAGCTTTAGCAGCCGGTGGAAGCAGAAGGAGTCGCCCGCTATTGTGCGTTAAGACGGAACTATCACCGTAACAAAGCCCCGTAAGTCTGCCGTTTTAATGCTGATGTGGATGTGATGTTGTAGCGACGGACGGGCGTCTGGTGTCATTAGATGTCGTGTCGTGCTAGTTCTGTAAATTAGGAAGCCAAGCCGTTTGGTTTCAGCTACTGTTGCGGCTAATGACTTTAGCTGATCGAACGCTGGGAGCGCTCGATTCTTCGACCTGTCCGGCGCTCCTGTGGGAGACGCGGCGTTGGTTAAACGATATCTGGCGTTACGCAGCAGTTATTCCTCCGGACCAACAAACCCAAAAGTATCGAAATTAGATGCAGATTGCAGATAGCAGCTGTGCTGCATTTCCCAGGCACATCACGGTGACTGGTTAATGTTAGTAGTGTTTTGAAGGGAGTGGACAAAGCATGTTGGGGGAATGGAAGATTAGTTTGACTCATTATTTACAGGCACCTGACAGCCACAACCACGTGAGTCCTAAAATAAACGAACCTGTGCAGTCGGCTGGTTGTTGGCTAACTTAACAATTAGTAAGCGCACTACCCTGGGAACTGAAAGCCGTGTTGCTGAGCCTGCCTGGTAGTCAAATAAATACTGCCTGGGTGTTTGGTGAGTAGGTTGGACTGGTCGTTAAATAAAATGGCTGATTTAGCTGCTGTCCTTTGTTTGTCATTTGGCTGTGTGGGCTAGCAACTTGCTGTTGCTATGCTAAGGAAACGCCGCGGGGCTCAGAGTCTGTTTTAGTCAGCGCTACAGTGAATATAGAAAGTGAAAACACCCCTGTTAAAGTACTAGGTTTATCTGATGGGAAAAATAGACTACATTTAATCTTTTCAAACCGTTTTACCTGTAACCTGTTCAACTCTATTGGAAAAGAAACTAATCCGTTGCATGAGAGTGCACACCCTGAAACTAACACTTTATTGAGACCCTTTACTTTAACTACAGCATTTTAACTTTTTGGGTACACATCTGCCATCAATTAAAGTGACTCCGACAAAGTTCAGCTGCCCTAGTATCGTTTTCCTGACAATTACTCAGTTACATCCTACAGCAAAAGCCATGGCTCACAGAGCATCAAAGGATCTTACTGTCCAAAGGCATCAGTCAGGAGAAGGGGACAAAAACATTTAGAATGTATTACATATACCAGTGAACGCAGTGGAGACAGTCATCAAGAAGTGGAGAAAATATGGAAGCTCCATGATGATACTGAGAACTGGACCTCCCTCCAAAATTTATGAAAAGGCCAGATGAAAACTGGTCAGGGAGGCTGCCAAGGGGCCGCCAGCATCACTGAAGGAGCTACAGAATTTCTGCTAAGTACTGGTTTTGTAGAACATGTGACAGCAATGTCCTGCATTCTCCATATGTCTGGATTAATATAGGGTAGGGTTGCAAGATGGAAGCTATTTGTTAAAAAGATAAACATCCAACATTCAGCTAAATTTTGCAGAAAAAAACCCCCAAACATCAGGTCTCCCAAAAGCATGTGGAGAAAATGTGCTCTGGTCTGATGAAACCAAGGTTGAACTTTATGGCCACAATTCCAAAAGGTATGTTTGGTGCTAAAACAGTGCACATCACCAGAACAACACCGTACCCATGGTGAAGCATGGTGGTGGCAGCATCATGCTTTGGGGTTGTTTTTCTTCAGCTGAGGCCGGGGCTTTAGTCAAGGTTGAGGGACTTATGAGCTGTTCCAAATACCAGCCAATTTTGGACTAAAAATTTCAGATGTTTGCCATAAAGCTGAAGAGGAATTTCACTTTTCAGTGCCACAGTGACCCCAAGCATGCATTCAAATTAAGAAAAGAATGGTTTCACCAGAAGAAAATGAAGGTTTTGGAATGGCCCAGCCAGAGGCCAAAACTAAATCCAATTGAAAATCTGAGGGGTGACCTGAAGAGGGCTGTGCACAAGAGATGCCCTCGCAATCTGAGAGATTTGAAACGCTTTTGCAAGGAAGAGTGGGTATTTATTGCCAAGTCAAGATGTGCCATGCTGATAGACTCCTACCCAAAAAGACTGAATGCTGGTGGTTTACACATTTGCCTTACAGACGAAAGGTTCCTGGTTTGATTCCAGGTAGGGATGCAAGCCCCTCTCACCATGGAGAGGGGCTTTTTTTTTTTTTTTTTTTTTTTTTTCAAAAATTTATTTTTTTTTTTGTTGTTG
>VUQH01004654.1:0-12841 GCA_015106775.1 Etroplus canarensis | reverse complement strand
TTTTTGGGGGGGCAGATAATCTGCTCTAACAAGCAGAGAGTACAAAATGCTGTAGAAGAGGAAAATGCACAACTGAGCGGTTGCTGTACTGGACTACATCTCTCATTAAATGCGATTTGAAGCATTTTCTTTTCTGCAACGTAGATTTTATTGGGTTTTTGCAGAACATTACAAAGCATCAATAACATTAAAAGAGAACATTGCCAGGCACAGCCTAACCCATTTACCATCGATTTGAAGCATTTTCAGATGAAATTCCAGCTCTGTTAAGCATTTTCTTTTTTGTGCTCGGTTTATCATGAAGTAGATGCGCAAATAAACTTCAGACTCCTGTCATCCCACTTGCTGAGGGGCCAGCGTGTGATGACTAGGATGCGCCGATCATTTTTATCAATTGGGGTGTCTATACAGTATGTTTAACGCATAGTGATTCATAGCCCAACCAAGCGAGGTGAGTCTGCTGTTCAGTGTTTTGTAATTCTGGCTATTCGATGAACCATTGCACCTCCAGCCAGTACAAATGATTAGTGAGTAAGACTTCATATACAAACATGTCTAAAACTTTCTTGTAAAACACTGCCCTCAGTGGTGACAGTGGTAGTTGATCTGTAAAGAAGAGTGTTGCATATTACATCTTTAGGTAAAACATTGTGTTTTGCTTCTGGCTCCTCTGCTTCAGTCAAATAAAAAGAAGGAGGCAGTAACTACGGAGACCAAAACAGACGTGAAGCCTGTTGCCCTGGAGTCATCTGAGAAACCCAAACAGTTGTCACCACAACTTCAGCCCCAGCCTCCCTCATCACCTGCACACAGTGAGTCAAGACGCAGCAGCAACAAAGTTGATCGGGGTGTCAAACGTTGCCTAAAAAGTAAACTTGCAGGTGAAAAGGCCACTATGGACTCTGTAGGGGTTAAAAATGCAGCTGGAGATGGCCCGACCACCACTATCACCAGCAATCCTGTTACCATCACAAAAGAGGAGCAGCAGCCTCAGGAACCCAGTGCCAAGCGCGCCATCACACGGCTGCCTAAGACCTCTAAGGAGGCTCCATCCCAAGACCCACCCTCTGTCAAGTCCACAGCAGCTAATGGTAAAGCCCCACATGCACACCTGTCCGCTGGTCGGAGCCCACAGACACAACACAGAGATGGAGACAACAGAGCAGAGAGCCTCAGCGGTGGACAGGAACAGGAAGCAGGAGTGGCTGCTGCGAGTCATACCAACAGAACTCAGGTAAGAACAGTTGTGACATTGTGGTTGCTAATTCAAACAGTCCTGCTGGGTTGTTTGAAGTAGAATGTTAAAATACGTTTTGTTTGTTTCCGTGTCTTGATGTTAGAATTTACAGTCATGCAGTACAGTGAATCACCTAAAGAAAAACTAAAACCTCTCCAAAATGTGATCTGTCCAGGTTGAGTTTATGTAATTTAGTGTTTGTTTCAAAAGCTTTATTCAGTGACGACAATTCTGCTTCCCACAGATTTGCTCAAGTCTAGCTAGTTTATAGTAAAGTTGTGAGTCAGTGGGTGGGTTATATGCTTTCCCACTGGTGTCAAACCACATTTTGGCAAACAACAGTATAGTAGAAAAACTCAAAATCCACAGTTCACAGTGAGAACCATAACCTGCTCATATTTGAGAGGATTGAGCTGAGCACCAGGTCAGACATCCTTGAAGTTGAGCTCCAACCACAGTTGCAGCACATCTGCAAAGTGCTTTGCAGCTTTGCAGGGGTGGAGACCTCTGGCCCAACCAGTCCCCTGACATAATCAGTGCCATATCCACCATTGCAGATGCCTGCTACGTTCTGTGCTAGAGTTTTGCTGCTGCTTTCCTGATCCACCTTTCACATGTCAGGCGCCCATGCTGCTGAATATAAATTACTGCAGATGGGAATAAAATAACAGTCCTCTTCTGTGGCTCTGACTGGAAGACAAAAGAAATGACTAAAGACTAAAATTTTGGATGGATTATTTCCTCACTCAGCACTATGATTTTAATAAGATTACAGCCAGTGATACCATCTGCGATGTGTGGGCTCTCCTTCTCAAGTGTCCTTAGAGCCTGGAAGAGAAGTGGTACTTTTTTCTTAAAGAGTTTTACACACCATACCAGCAGATGCCATCTAACGCTGGTTGGTCACCATCTTTGCAGTTTTTGAAACACCTTGCCAGATTAGGAGTGAGAGAGACGTGAACTAGACTATGTCTGCTGTCTCATGTATTGACAGGCCTTTGTGCATGAAGGGTCACTAAAGTCAACTTTGCAGATACTTTGGATGTTACTGGATAATCAGCTGCATGTGGCAGCGTTTCTCTCTGGTAACTGCAGAAATAAGGGGGAGAAAGGGAGTTGTGCATAACCTGCCAAAGGTGAAAATTGTTCGTAGATATTCATTCAGTCTCCATTGCCCCCAAGGCCCCAGGAAGTGAACATTCTGCTCTTGAGATTAATGTGGAAAATGTCGTTGTGTTGTGTGTTTTTTTTGTTTTTTTTTAATTCAGTTGGCTGAGAACCAAAACCAGTCATCTGACAGGTCTGGTGCAACAGCACATGGCAGTGTAAGCCAGCCAGCAGTTCCTGTTAGCACCAGTGACGGCATTAAACCTGTCGGTTCCAACAAGGAAGTGGACTCTGCTTCTCCCCAAAGGCTGGGAGACAGAATGGACTCTGAGCCAGCTAGAAAGCCTGCTGAGCAGGAATCAGAGCAGGATCCTCTGATTTGTCAGCAGCTCGGAGCAATGGAGGCAATTCCAGTGGAAGCCTTGGGAACTACTGTCGAGCAAAGCCAGCCACCCAGTGTAGTCCGGAAGCAGAGCAGCTGTGATGAAGAGGAGAAGCGGGACCAGTCGAAGGAGGAGCCATCTCTGGAAATGAAACAACAGGAAGGTTAGTTTTTGGACATATTACTGCTTAAATATCTTATTATTGAAGAGGGTGAAAAAAGATTTTATTTTGAACCTAGTTGTAACTGGAGGTGACAGTACACAAAGCATGAATAGATTTCCTGATTGGATTTAGTTTATCTGTGCCCCCAGTTTGTTGTACTTTGTCTTAAATTCATGCAGCCCCAGAGCCCATGGTAAACCTGCAGTTTATGAAGAATGATTCCTACGAGAAGGGCACAGACTTGATGGTGGTCAATGTTTACATGAAGGGGATCTGCAGGGATACTGCCAGGGTCATCTTCAGGGAACAGGACTTCACCCTCATCTTCCAGACAAGGTAATGAACATGAATATGTTGCTAATAAAGTATGCCAGTTTCTTTTTGATGACTGCGTCAAAGAACAACTGGTGATTGATCTTCCTTTGTCATCCTTTTACAGTGATGCTAATTTTCTCCGGCTTCATTCAGACTGTGGACCAAACACAGTCTTCAAGTGGCAAGTCAAACTCAGGTACTATTGCAGTCTACTTGTTCTACGTTAAAGGCGCGATCTTAAAATGTTGGAGAGGGCAGCATGAGCATGTTTTTTTTCTGAGTGGGCTAACTGTACCAGTATGGATTAATTCCATGAAACTCAGCCAGCTTCATCAGTTTCTCTAACAAATTTGAGCAGTTACTAGAACCTCATGAGTCATGAAAAAATGTTGCCAAAGCACTAGTGTTGGATCAGGACAGATACATAAAATGGATAAAATAGCACCTGTCACTTCAGTGGCTGAAAACATAAATCAGAGTAGACTCTGACTTCTTTATCTGTCTGTGTGTTTGGTTTATTTTTTTATTGCTTTAAATACTTGGCCCAAGTGGGAGTGGTGTGGAAGATATAAAGACAGCCTACCCCTAGTCCAGTTTGAAATGTCGTCAATATCTTTAAGAGGTTAATTGCTGAATAACAAAGCGGGAATGTTGCATTGATTACATTCTTACAGAACCCTTTTTTCACTGCACTTCTTTCTGCCCTTATAATCTGACCCGTGTACTCCCCCTCCTGTGCTTCAGGAACCTGATCCAGCCTGAGCAGTGCAGCTACGCCTTCACCCCTTCCCGTCTGGACATCACCCTGAAGAAGAGACATAGCCAGCGCTGGGGGGGTCTGGAGGCCCAAGCTACACAAGGTCTGCTGCCAAGTTTCTACTTGTTAACACTGTAGATTAGGGCTGGGGCTTATATTCTATCGTTTATTCTATTGATTAATCAAGTAAACAAATAAATATTTGGCTTACTATAAAGCAGTAGTAACTATTCAAATGGAAAGACAGGTCTTTTGAAATTAACACTTTTGTTTTCTTTGAAAATACAATAGTTAAACTGTCTTTTTTTTTTTTTTTAAATAGAATATTTTCTTGTTATAGGGTGACAATGCAATATGTAAAATAATGTGACTTAAACTGTGAATTAAATCTAGGTGATTGCACCCCATTTCCCCTTTAAACTCACCCCTGCATGCTGCAGATAAGTGATGCGACTGCTGTCACTCTGCAGCAAATGGTCAGATTTAAATACCAACTAATCCAGCAGTTTATCTGCATGCACACAGCTTTTATTAGCTTCTGCAGTTTCACTGTAGATTTGAGGCTGCGTAAATAACAGTACTGGATGGGAGCAGCTGAAGAGATTACTTTTTTCCTTCATATTTGACATTGTCTAGTATTTTCGGTTTTCTTTTGTTTGAAATGACCCCAAACTTAATACCTTTTTCATTTTAGTCTCTGACTTTGCACCTCACTATTTCCTGCCTTTCCCCATCATGCCATCAAATCAAGCCTGCTTGTAATGCAGTGTAAGCACATTGTGTGACAGTAGTAATCCTCCAGTTAAAACACGGTCACCAATGAGCTGTACACAGTTGTGTAAATTAAAAATATTTTCTCTAGGATTTTTTTGTAATCACGTTATTCAGTTTACTTGATGACTCTTCACAGTCCTGCTGTAGCTTTTGTACTCTTGGACTTGTTTATTCACAAAAGGCTTGATAATCATGATGGCTACCATTACTTAATTCTTATCTATTTAACTTACTTAGGCCAATTTATTGTCTAACTCGTGTTTGTGGTTGAGAGAAATTTATGGTGGGCTACATTCACACTGCAGGCAAGTGACTTTCCCCAAATCGGATTCAGGCCACTATCATATGTGGTCTTAAATTTGATATGTATCTGATGTGGTGTTTTTTAAAGCAGCCTCAGTCTGAACGGTCATGTTGCATTTCATCTGACTTTTACATTACTGAAGTGAGATAGAGGCCATAATTCTGTGCCGGAGGAGGCGAGACATGGCAAGATCAAATGTAAGTAATGGACCAAGCAATCATGGCAGACACTGTTGATGGAGCTAGTCAGTGGAAAGAGAGTGAGATTTTACACACACGCTGGCATGTGTAGCATCCATATTTATTTCCATAAATACAGCGTGCTGTGTGTGATGTCACGTCTTCTTTTGCACACTGCAGGACCATAGACTGTTCACACTGGAGTCTGATGGCGGTTGCATTTAAATTATAATGTGAAAAACCACAGGAAACAATCGGATCTCAGCAAAACATTGGAATTGAGCGTTAAGGCCTCCAGTCAGTGACAGGAATTCAAACTCTAACTTGGCTCATAAACACATATTCCTTCCAAGGTGCATGAAACCAAGATGATCAATGAGCCCAAAGTCTGTGCCCTTAAGAGCCTACTAAGGCGCTGACAATGAGATTAGAGACATTTTTGGTTTATTTGAGAGGTAATACAGTATCCTTCAGTTTACATTGAAATGAAATAAATGATTTTTTTTTCCTGTATATCAGCGAAAGTTTGCTTTTTTCTTTCTTAGCAAGTGCTTCCCTGTTATTTGATCTGTGTTTACTTGTAAAGAGAGCTATTTTTCCTGTAATTAGTACAAAGTGACAGACTGCTTTCCAGGAAACTTTTGAAAATAAATGCAGAATAATAGCCAGGCATGGTCCCTAATGAAAATGCTTTGAATGCTGCATGTGATGCATCACAGGTTATTACTATTCATGTCCAGCACTTTCCCATCTCTCATTGTTGACCTTCATCTTCTAACCACAAGCTCCATTGTCCTCTGTTTAAGGTGCAGTGGGTGGTGCTAAGGTCGCTGTGCCCTCCAGCCCTGCCTGCATGGAGAAGAGCCAGCCAGGCAGCAGCCAGCACAACCTCCCAGCCAAGGAGGAGCCTCCGCGGGTCGGGGAGGAAAAACCCAAGGCCTCCAAGGGTTCACCGAGAGTGGAGGATGGCGGTCTGGATTCTGTGGCTCCGCGCACTGTCTCTGAGCATGTCGCCATCACCAAGCCAGAGCCCACTGTCACCATGGTGGGTGTGGCAATAAGTACCCTAATAAACCTGAGACTCATAATGGTTTTATTGGCCTTATCACTATACTTGAAGAGCTGAGAAGTGATAAAACCAAACTTAATAAAAGGCACATACAAGAAAGATGGGAAGATGAACATCACAGTAAATGAATGTTTTGTTTCCTGTGCTAGCCTAAGCCTACCTGCATGGTACAGCCCATGACCCACGCACCTCCTGCCAGCAGTGAGCGCCATGAGGAAGAGGAAGAGAAGAAGGTGTGTCTACCCGGGTTTACAGGATTAGTCAATCTCGGCAATACCTGCTTCATGAACAGCGTCATCCAGTCCCTGTCCAACACCAGAGAACTCAGGGATTACTTTCATGGTAAATAATGGATTTACTGTTTTTGCCTCCTTTAAAAATAATAAAAGAATACATGTATATTTCAGTGCTGTTCTAATAAATTGAGTAAGTACAGCTCCAGTGCAGACCCAAGGGTATAATTTAGTTAATGTTTCATACTGCTGCCAAACAGCACCAGATTTTGTTAAGAAATAAAACGGAGCGTGTTTTATTATAACTTGGGTACCCAGACCTGGCCCACAGGGGCAGGTTTAATGAAGGCTCAGGAACTTCCACTGGATTTATCTGCATAAGCCACAGCTACTGAAGTGCAGTTCAAGCACTTGGAACACTGAAATAAGTTATGCAAAATCTGGGTCACCTAGTTCTTCTGAAAAAATATAATTTGCCGTAGGTTGAAAAGAAACACATTTTGTAGGAACTAGACAGTTGCTGATATAGTGTCTACATTTTATTATTGTGACTTACAACAAAAAAGATGATTTGTGGACCAAAATTTCTTATAATGCAACAAACACTGTTAACTTTCCTGTTTTGTATGATATTGTTTTACTAAGCACCCCTGGAAGTCTGACTGATGGCTGGTTCTGTTATCTCATGTCTGTAATTTCTGTTCCCGCACAGACCGAGCATTTGAGGCAGAAATCAACTGCAATAATCCACTGGGAACAGGGGGCAGGTTAGCCATCAGCTTTGCTGTGCTGCTCAGGGCTCTTTGGAAAGGAACACACCACGCCTTCCAACCCTCTAAACTCAAGGTATGCAAGCAGCACCCTCAGATTTTCTGTGGATGGAATACTTAACTAATCTTTCTCCTCTTCTGTAGCTATTTTCTTTGGCAGTGTTCAGTTTGGATTTGATCAGTGTCACGATTTCCTCCATTTTCTCCATTTGTTTGCAACCACACAGGCAATTGTGGCAAGTAAAGCTAGTCAGTTTACTGGTTACGCCCAGCATGATGCCCAGGAGTTCATGGCGTTCCTGCTGGACGGTCTCCACGAGGACTTGAACCGCATCCAGAATAAACCTTACACAGAGACGGTCGACTCTGATGGACGGCTAGATGAAGTTAGTGGGTTTTTTCACCTGTGGGGTATCTAGAGATGGGATTTTCTAGTGGTTGTCAGTTTTTATTTTGGATACCATCAAATTAAAGTAAACTGCTTTCATGCAATATTGACAGAATGTGCTCAAAGCTTGGTCTAATGATGTTTTGTTTTTGGTGCAGGTGGTGGCTGAAGAAGCATGGCAGAGACACAAGATGAGAAACGACTCCTTTATAGTGGACCTCTTTCAGGGCCAGTTCAAGTCCAAACTTGTGTGCCCCACATGCTCCAAGGTAACACAATTCTCCAAAAAGTTTACTACTTTTACTAAATGCTTTGTTTGGTTTTTTTGCCTTTAGAGTAACAAACATCTTTTCAGTTCTCTTTAAATGTGTCTTCTTTTTCAGGTCTCTATCACCTTTGACCCTTTCCTTTACCTGCCTGTCCCATTACCCCAGAAACAAAAGGTGCTTTCAGTTTTCTACTTTGCTAAGGAACCTCATAAAAAGCCCATCAAGGTAAGCTAAGGGTTTCCTAGTTTCAGCTGAAACTGCTTTCTCACTGTCAATTAACAATAAAATTCTGAAATGCAAAGCTAAAACTTGTGACATCTTATTAAATGTATTTTTATGTGTCTTAGTTTTTAGTGAGTGTGAGCAAGGAGAACTCCAGTACTGCTGAAGTCCTTGAATCTATCTCCAGGAGTGTGAGAGTCAAACCTGAGAACCTCAGACTGGCAGAGGTTAGATACTTGAAATAATCAGGAATTCGTCCTCTGACAGAGCAGTTCAGAGCAGTGGTAAATGATGCTTAGATGACTTTCTTGTGATAATTTGAAGATTAATCCAACTTTGCTGGTTTTTTCCTCTAAGGTGGGGAAGAACCGCTTCCAGCGTATGTTCCTGCCATCCCATTCCCTGGATACCGTGTCCTCCTCTGACATGTTGTTCTGTTTTGAGGTGCTTTCCAAAGATCTGGCCAAAGAAAGAGTGGTAATACTCAAAGTGCAGCAGGTAAAAATAAAATCTCAATTTTACATTTTAACGACCTTTGAAAAGTAATCGCACATTAAAAGTGACCTTCTGTTTGCCCTTCAGAAACTTCAGGTCCCCAATATCCCCATCTCCAAATGTGCTGCCTGTCTAAAGCCTCCAGTGTCTGAAGAAGACAAGCTGAAGCGGTGCACTCGCTGCTATCGTGTGGGCTACTGCAATCAGTGAGTTTTCAAAAAATATTTTCTTTAACTGTCAGCTGGAGGAAAGCTGTAGTCCGTTGTACAGCGAGTACTGTGTCATTTTATTCTTCAACTTTTCTATGTTAAACATGTTTATTAATCCCTGGAGGGAAATTACTTAAGTATTCTGATTAAATCGTCCGATCTCCTTTTCCCAGAGTGTGTCAGAGGACCCACTGGCCCAGTCACAAGAGTCTGTGTCGACCCAACACTGAGAACGTGGGCCTGCCTTTCCTGGTCAGCGTGCCAGAATCTAGACTCTCATATGCCCGCCTCGCTCAGCTCCTAGAGGGTTATTCCAGGTACGCAGTCTGTCATCTTTGGGGCTTGTGTCAGATCATCTTAGATTTGCTGTGATGTGTATGAGTTAGGGGTGCTCCTTGTAACAAATTTTAGATGGTTAACAGAAGAAATAACTCTACTAAGATGGTGATCGTTAGCTGTTCTTGCACCAGCAGCTTTCTTACCTTGCAGTTAATTTGCAAATGCCTTATTTAACAGGTAATGCGTTTGTTTCTTGTTGTAGTCCTCTTATACCCCACCTCAGAAGCTTAAAATTCACTGTTAAAAAGAATCAAAGTTGAATTTTCAATAAATGGGCAATAAATCAAACTCTTCATTTTTTCTCACTTTAGTTTCTCTCATTTTTTCCACCATGTCAACTTGTGTTTGGCAGATTCAGTGATAATCTGACCACCTCCTCTGTATTTTGAATTGTCACCTA
The DNA here is from genome assembly GCA_015106775.1 of Etroplus canarensis. Lineage (NCBI taxonomy): Eukaryota > Metazoa > Chordata > Actinopteri > Cichliformes > Cichlidae > Etroplus > Etroplus canarensis. The sequence goes on along the minus strand of VUQH01004654.1, from coordinate 3,228 downwards.
TGCCAACTACACAGATGGATAAATGAGCATCCAAAAAACTGTTTGAGACTCAGCATGTGACCAATTAAATTTGATATGAATGTCCTGGCAGCCTGCTTGTCCTCTGAGATGTAAACCGATCCGTACAATTTACCGTCTTAATTTGGTTATAAATACTATGTGAATGTTGGATGTCTTGTAGTATGTATTAAGCTTTTAATAGAATCTCCACACCTTCTGTGTGTGCAGGTTTTCTGTCAATGTGTTCCAGCCTCCTTTCCAGTCAGGCAGGACATCCCCTGAAACATCACAGTCCCGGGTAGACCTCCCTCCAATGCCTGCAGGCTCCCCTGAGAGTCCTGGGTCAGGGGATGAGGCTGTGGGTGGTACAAGTGCTGTAGGTGCAGGTAATCCGGAGCTGGAGAGTCCATCTCTGCTGCCTGATTCTCAGGCAGGGTATGCTCAGGCCTCGGCTATCCACTCAGGGGAGTCCGATTCCCTCTCCTCTTCCCAGACGTCACTCTCCACTACACGGACTACAGATTCAGGGTTCTCAGAGCCAGTCTCCTCTGCTTCTTGTTGCTCTCTGGACCCTCATGCTGAAAAAGAGACATCCTGTGAGAAAGCAGTGCGACCAGAAGGTAAATGCTAAATTTGTATGCTTCGTTAAGTCTTTAATTTGTATTTTTTGCATGTGCTGCTTCTTATTTTGACCGCTTGTACTTTCTGCAGCTGCAGTAGCAGGGTATCAGCAACCAAGTGAATCAGCCTCAGCTCATGCCAGTCAGTTTTACATGGCTCTGCTGGACTCAAACAACAAGGAACAAAGGCTGGATGAGAAAGGTACAACAGCAGTTTTCTTCAGAACTGATATTTATTTGAATTATGGGTTCTAACATTTCAATATTGGGTGGACTTGACAAAGTAAGGCATTAATCTGAAATGCTATCTGTAAAGCTTTCAGAGGCACTGGTGTCAGTTTATAGTGATGTTTAAAATCATATTTGATGGTCTTTGTATTGCAATGCATAGTGAGTTTTCAAACTTTGATCTCTGGATCGCTGTTGACCCCTCTGCAGAGGACGCACTGGCAGACGTCCCTGAAGACGCGACCCTGGAGCTGGTGTGGAAAAACAACGAACGTCTGAAGGAGTACGTGCTGGTGAGCTCCAAGGAACTGGAATACGAGGAGGACCCAAGTTCTTTGAGTGAGACAGCCAGAGCAGGACACTTCACCCTGGAGCAGTGCCTCAATCTTTTCACCAAGCCAGAAGTGCTGGCACCTGAAGAGGCCTGGTAGGAGTGCTTGAAATAATGTGGCATTGACTGAATGTGACACTCACTCAACAAAAAAACACACAATGGTTAGAATATCAAAGTTGGCTTTTTTAGTTATGGGCACAGACAAGAGAAGTGAGCTGGTTGTGTAGTTCTTTTTTTATGGTTTTCACAAATTCTCCTGTACCTATAATCTTATTCTAGACTTCAAATGGTAAATATACTTGAGGTGTGTCTAGCCTATATGACAGGTAAACCTAGGTAAAGCTTTCTCTCATTCCCTCTATTTTAAGTGTTCAGCAGACAGCAGCGACTAGACTAGGAGACTACTTGTAAACCGACTTCAAAGAGTAACAGACTTTACACAGGCCCAAGAGTCTGGTCTGTAGCTGGATAATGTCAGGGGGCCACATCCTGCCCAGGTATCTAAACAAAAGCTGTTTTAACTAACCCTAGTCATTGCTGCGAGTCAGCGTGCCTTCAGTTCTGTGCTGCATTGAGGGCCTGGTCTCTTGCAAAAGAAATACTTCTCTCATATACTGTTGGGGGGGTTTTTTTTTTTTGTTTTTTTTGGTTACAGAATTTGAAATGATTATAATTAAAAGGTCTTTTGCAGGCCTAATCTGAAAAGTATTTGATTTTGTTGTTTGTTCTCCTTCTTGACTGGAATGCAGTGTAACGAAAGTCTTTGTCTGCCTGTTGTTAAGGTACTGTCCAAAGTGCCAGCAGCACCGTGAGGCCTCCAAGCAACTGCTGCTTTGGCGTTTGCCCAATGTTTTGATCATCCAGCTCAAACGCTTCTCCTTCAGGAGCTTCATCTGGAGGGATAAGATCAACGATATGGTCGACTTCCCAGTCAGGTAAAAACAAGTTTCTGTTGTCTCATTTTCACATAGTTGAGTGTGAGAAGATCTGGTGTTTTCAAATGATTGAATTTTCAAGATAGGGCAGCACGGTGACGTGGTGGTTTGCACTGTTGCCTCACAGCAAGAGGGTCCGGGTTCAAATCCAACAGCCGGCTACCTTAGTCCCTTCTGTGTGGAGTTTGCATGTTCTCCCCGTGCTTGCGTGGGTTCTCTCCGGGTCCTCCGGCTTCCTCCCACAGTCCAAAGACATGCAAAGGGGGTTAGGTTAATTGGCAATTCTAAATTGACCATAGGTGTGAATGTGAGCGTGAATGGTTGTCTCTCTGTATTGGCTCTGCAACAGACTGACAACCTGTCCAGGGTGTACTCTGCCCTACGCCCAGTGACAGCTGGGATGGGCTCCAGCACCCCCCACGACCCTGACCTGGATAAGCGGAAGAACATGATGAATGAATGAATTTTCAAGATGAATACTACAGCAGATGAAATAATGTAATGGGAGTAATAATGGTTGTAAGGGTATACCGCTGTGGGTATTTGTTTTCTTGACATTAGCCTCTCTTGTCTTTTAGAAATCTAGATCTAAGCAAGTTCTGTATTGGCCAGAAGGATGAGATGCAGCAGCCTCCCATCTATGACTTGTATGCAGTCATCAACCACTATGGAGGAATGATAGGAGGCCACTACACTGCCTACGCTCGCCTGCCAAGTGACAAGAACAGCCAGCGCAGTGATGTCGGTGAGTCTGTGATCAACGAGGCTTATTTCTTTATGTATATAGTACTTTGACTGAGTGTGTCAGGCTCACATTTTTAGTTTGTCTGGCTGAAGGGCTGATGAGGTCGTGCACAGAGGTTGTCCAGCTGTCAACATTTCGCTGCTACTCCTCCAGTATTGAACAGAATTTAATCAAAGTTGTACACAATGTCCACCTAATGGGTCTTCACTCAAATTTTGCTCAAGTCCTTTTTTTGTTTTATGGGCACACTTACATTTTCACAAGTATCACTACTCCTACGAATTATTGTTCTGGTTTGTCATGAAAATAAAATGATTTTTGCATGCGGCCGTCTATCATCTATACATAAATGCTGTTATTATGTTT
>VUQH01004645.1:5358-57680 GCA_015106775.1 Etroplus canarensis | reverse complement strand
TCTGAAAGGTTAGTCTAGTTTTGAGTCCACCTACAAAAACAGCCCCTTAGGGTGAATTATCCTCACCTTTAAAACCTATTCCTAGCTGATTTACCAAGTGCGAGGTTCATACAGGGGAGCTGCTATAACTACCGTGCTCGATCTCCCACCTAGCTGATACAGCTACCAGGTAGGGCGGGTGATTGGGGAAAGAAGGGTAGACGTTGGAATTTGACAGCAGTGAGAGAAGCTAGGCGAATCCCCTATTCCCAGCTTAAATGTACTCCAGGAAATCTGGCTGAGTAATACTCATCAGACCAGGAGACCGGACCCTTTAAACAGAGGGCTGGAGAAGCACTAGTCCTGCATTTGGGCCAGTGCTTTAAACCCGGGAACCTGACAATAGGCTTCATATTATTTATATATGGCCCCCTGTACTGTATGTGTAGAATGTTAATAACAAAATATCAAAGGACTCAAAACTCAAATAGGAAGAAAAAACACTTTATTATTATAGAGAAAAACACAGGCAGCAAAAACAAACAGAAAATAAGCCAATAAAGTATAAGTTCTGTACTTGGTTGTGATTAATCAAATAACACATTTCTGTTTGGTTAGTGAGTTTTTTTATAAGTTGTAGTATCTTGAGACTCCATGAAAAGAGAATGAAAACCCAGCAAGAATTTTAAGGCAAAGGATAGAAAGGCAGTTCAGATGAGGCTCACAGGAAGAAAAACAATAAAAATCTGTTCAGAATTAATCCATTTAGTTTCAGTGCTAACAATCACTTTAATGCTTAAATTTAAACCATTTGCTCAGTGTGGACAAATTCCTGTTTTGGGGATTAAATGCAAACAGACTCTTGTTATTGGCCAAACAAAAAGGAAGTGGTGTTAATCGTGTGATGCACAATTTCGCCCTCATCATCTCTTGACGAGGCCACATGAGGCACATCTGGAGCACAAACGTGAATAGGTAATTGGGGTCACAAATCACACGTGGCAGCGAGTGGGAAGCTCCCCGTCGAACACACGGTCATGTTTACGTGCGAGTGTCTCTGGGTTAATGTAAAAATTGAACACCGCACCAGGGTCAGCACTCGAGCTCTCCTCATCAGCCTCACCCTGGCTTTAGCAAGCCAAATAAATATGCATGCCTGCACTCTGCTTCATTTGCATCCTTGAACTATGAATGTCTTCGCATATGCTAATGACAAGCTGGAGAGGGAGAGACGAAACGAGTGAGGGCTTGGAGGGCGGTGTTACAGTCGTGGAGGGGGAAGCGTATGTGCGTTGAGGAGAAGGCAGCTATCCCTGGCGGCCACATGCAGGTGTTTAAGCTTGACTGCGTGCGAGCTCTTCCCCTTGAGCAGGCCAAGGTTAGTGCTGTGTTTGACTCCGACACTTCACCTTCCTGTAGCAGCTCTCCAAGCTCTCCAGCAGGCGGAGAGGAGGAGGAGAAGGAGGAGGGGGTGAGTGAGAAAAGAGGAACACTGTATGCCAAGAGTTTGTGTCTGTGTGTGCTCGAGGGATACACAAAAAAGGGATGGATGGAGGTCAAGCCTGTATAACAGAAGATCCTTCCGTTAGCTCTTCAAAGTGGGTGACTCAAGCGGAGGAAAAGAGGCCAGAAATTACTGATGGTGTTCCAGCAAAAGAATAAAACCAAAGGGGCCGAGCTTGATACACCTACTTGGACTGATTTCTGTGCAAAAATGACAAGAGAATCCTTCTCCTAATGTAAAGATTTACTGAAGAAATACTAATTTATTAAAGCACAGGTGAGGCACCGGTTTGTCTTTCAAGCAAAATCCACTGCTTGTTTGTCCTCAACTTTCCACTACTTTATAAAAGGCACTCTTTATATGCATCCTGCCCTTTGGAAAAGCTTGTGTTCTGTTTCTTTCAGTGTGGATTCAGTGAGGATGGGTGTTGATTAAGAACCTCCACTGGGGACATGGTTATTTGCTCAGTGCAGTTCTTTTTCCTCAGCTGCAATAAAACTGAAAATATTGAGATGAAGATGCAATGAAAGAGAGCAATGCATGCCTCAATGGTTTAATATCTGCCAGAAGAAAAAGAAGACAACAGAAAGGCTTCTGTGTGCTGAAACTGAAATTTTACTCACAAAGACAGTTTTAAAACTGATTTTGAAGCTTGAAGCTAAACTGAGGAATAATTATGTAGAATTATTTTTAAAAAATAGATCTGAACTGGCTTGAAGTTTTGGAAGACCAAAATTCATAAGTCACAGGGTGTTAGATTGCAACTGGAGTCCATAAAGTGAACACAAAACAGGCCTTTTATCCGACGTGATGACACTGATTGATGAGCCTTTCTTTACAAGCGCTTTTGTTGCATGTTTGCCCAACTTTTACAAGCAGCTTTCATGTTTATCAACACCGGCAGGGGGCTGTCATTGGAAAAATAAATGCCGCATATCTTTCTGCTTCTTTATGATAAGACGCAATGAAATAATCCTCATAAAATAAAAATGATTAAAAGGGCTGCGTTTCATTGCTAAAGTGAGAGTCGTGCTTGTCTGTGACATTTATGGTGTTCGTATAAAGTTGTATCGAGCAATATAAAAAGTGCTTTGTGTGAGCTCTGCTGGACTTGACTACCAGAGTCCATTTGAAAGTTATGAGCTTAGAAAACACTGAGCCTTCTAATTAAACATCCAAACAAGAACTTTAATACTAATGAAGTCCAAATTAGCTCTCCCTTCATTATCTTTCTGGTAATCTGCAATTTTACGTTTTCCAAAGTTACATCTTCTTCTCTTTGCGTTGGTAAGTATAAGTATCTACATTGTGAGTGTGTATGTGTGTGTAGCAGTTGCACATGTGTCAAAGTGGGTGCACGTGTGCATGGCTTTTGGAGGACTTCTCATGTGCAGCGTTAAACAGCTCAGCAACACCGATTTTTCATGGATTACCTCTGCTGCAAAAAGCATCCACACATGAAGAGCAAAAGACTAAAAGCTGAATGAAAACACTAATCTCTTCTCTGTTTGATCTTGATTAAACATCTTGTCAGATTTGTACGATTATGGTAATCATAGCGACTTTTGATTTTGGCAGAGGGAGGGGGAAAAAAAAAACAGAGTCATATCAAACAGGCTGAGCCGATTACACAGCTTTGACGTTTTCCTTGAAGACGGAAATACATCTGAAAATGATGTTTTGCTGACGCCAAGGCAACAAGATGACACAACACAAGTGGCTTTCGTTGTGATTTGTACACATCTAAGCATGCGCGGTTAAAAATAACTGATTTCTGGTAAGAGCCTATGATGGCACAAAGTAAATCAAAGTCAAAGCTAATGGCATCCTGTGTGTTAGAAGGGTTTGATTACCAGCAGGAGGTTGATCTGTCATTCTCCCTTCCTGATGGCACTCTTTTATTCTCTCCAGCATGACGGATTACACATGAAATGCATGTTTTGTGGAAAAATGACAGTTCGGTTAAAGGAACTAGAACTGGGAGTCGTTTCGGGCCACAGCCACTTTTGTCCACAGTGCTACAGAAAAGCAGTGCGGATACAACCCCAAATTAGGACAAATTATTTGCCTGTATTTCATTATTTAAGTTGGAAAAGAGTAGGAAACTTACTTTAAAGCACTTTTGAGATCACTCATTTCCACTATTGCTGACAATCTTTTTCTTAAACCCCCAGCAATCCTTTGCAGAGTCAAACTTTTGTAGAGAAAGAAACTCTGAAAGGTGTAGTGCACTGAAGTGTTCCTACTGTTTTTCTGAAAGCATGTCATGAGGTTAAAACCGCTCGCGAAGAGATCTGGTATGATGGCAGAAGAGTGTCGTGTCAAACTGAGGACATGGCGCCATGCGGTGACTCTCCTCTTTAAGCCTTTCTAGCTTAAAAGCCACACACACAGATACACACACTTCCCTAGTGTAGATAAACACATTTTCTCTTTCTTTCTCTATATTCAAGCACACACATACACTTGGCTCAGGATACAATGGGTCCTGTAAAAGAAGTGTTCTGGTGTTGAATGTGTCACTGAGTCCTGGGATGTTCAGGCACAGCCAACCAGCAGGAAACATTTTTTTTTACCCATTTTACCTGCCTGCCTTGAAACACTGTATTCCTGTCAGAGTCACACATCCCTGTCAAATCTTTAAGCTTTTCCTCCTACACCCCCCCAACTCCCGATGTGTCTTCCTTCTTGTTCGATTGACAAAGATGTGAAAAAATAAATAAACAGAGATTGCGCTTGTGTTGCTCATGTCATCCACACAGTTACATGAAAATAGCATCACAGAACATCCGCCCCCATCCCCATCTGTCGTCACACTAACAGGGCCAGGCAGCGCTGGGCTTGGGAAGCTACATCTCTTAGGGTAAGAAAGCCACATTTCAGCACCACAGACAGCTCCACTGCTAGACGCAGTGTGCTGGGGTGATTCAGCACTGGCAGCTGGGCAGTTCCCCCTCTAGCCTGCCTCCTGGCTGGCCCAGGGCAGAGAAGAGGCCAGCTGGGCTGAAGATGTGTGATCTTCAACCTGCCTGAGGCCCAGTGGGAGCTGGGGATGAAACAACAAGGAGATGGATCAAAGATAAAGAGAAAACAAACAAAAAGATGAACGGACACATGGAGGGGTTGGTGAGTAGAAGAAAGAAAATAGCTCAAAAAAAGCTTTGAGGAATATCACATCCTTCCCTTGGAAGGACAGTCTTCTCCTGTGTTCCCTGTGTCTGCACCACTTGCACTAAGAAAGCGATTCACTGTTGGATACAAGTTTTGAGAAAGCATTTCTCCTGGGTTTAGGGCATTCTTGTAATGCAAACAAAAGGGAGCCCTTCTGTTTTTAGTTGCTCTCATGGAAATTGTGCCATTTACTGAGCTACAGCAACTTCACATTAGCCAAAGACCACTAAAATACTTTTAATTTAGGCGAGCAACAGAAGCCAGAAACAGAAACTGGGCCACTTTAAAATCAACCAGTATATTCTCTGCCCGATCCCAGAGTGTTAGCATCCTAATAATAATAATTACACAACACAACATAAAAAGATGCTCTTCTGTAAAAGCTAAATACTCGATACCAATTCAGCTGTCTTAGACTGCAGCCGGCTTCTGTTGTCCTTGTTCTGCTTGGCTGGAGCACCACTAGCAACACACAAATGAACCAGCTCTTCACTTGCTGCAGGATCTGGTTAAAGTGAACCTCCACAACAGAACAAGGACTAACATCACCAACTGGAGTGTTCTCGACCACCACAACGGCAACCTGGTCCACCCACATTTAGGTAAACCCAAGATGGGCTTTTGCTAGCTAGTTAGTGGCAGCAAAATTTTCAAAATAAGAGTAAGGATTTTACCTTCAAGCAAACCATTTCAGGATGCTGTTGTTCTCTTGGATTGACTTAAAAAAAATAAAATGGTAAAATGAATTAGCAAATACACTTTTGAGGGCCACCCCAAAAAAAGCATATGTGTGGGAAACACTGCTGCAAAAGTGCAAAAGTCACTGTAACCTAACAACTAACACAATGTCAGTTGCTTCTGAGGAAAACACACTGAGAGAGATTTCTCTGTTCAGAGCAGGCCTCACAGGTCATAATGACCCAGTGGTCCATGGCCTCAGAGAAGATCTTCTCTTAATCTTCAGCCTGAAGGCCTCACTCTTTTCTAATTTGATGAGGACTCTTGTACACAAACCATCTCAACATGCAGAATGAGTATAAATATGCCCCACTGGGAATTGCTTTCAGAGCTGGGTGACAGTAAATCATTCCAACATGTGCAGTTATTTTTGTTTGCCCTTGCTGCAAAAATGTTTCTATAAAAAGAAAGAAAGACATATATTCAAAGACTCCTCTGTGTCACCGTTAACAGCTACAATTAGGATAGAAAATATCAACACTAAGAAAGGGAAGCATAATGGCAAGATGCTAGTCACACACATCTACAGACACACAGCAAGCGTCCTTCCAGTGAACCTTGTAGTGATAGTCTGGGGACACTGGTACAGTGGGACTGTGGCCCTGAGGTTCAACAGTGAGCTTGTTACACCAAGGTCGCCTTTTTCAGTTTCACACCGGCTGGGAAAATCTATGTGGGGAAATTGAGTGAGAAAGGCTTTCCACTCCCTTAACATCTTCTGTAGAGGTGTCCTTGAGCAAGATACTGAAGCCCACTTTGCTCCAGGGGAATAGCTGAGTTGCCGACACTTGTAGAAGACAGTTATACAGAGCAGCAACAGTGTCACTATGCGTTGTAGTTTGAGTGTGAAGGAGGGCACAGTTTTAACAGAGGATGAGGGCTTGGTCAAAATTCTCTTGACAAGTTTTTTTCTCTAATACGTCCCCGAGATGAGGACTAGGGAGTGCAAGTGATTTTCTTCGGGAGTAACAAATTGTGAAAGGAGTTCAAATGATTTCAGGAGAACACCAGGTTCAAGGACAACCTGCTGCACCACTGCTGCCTGCCTGTGCGTCTGCCAAGAAGAAAAGTAAAGTGGAAAGTGAGTGTGAAATCAAAGAGCCAAAGTACATTGGCAAAAGAGCTCAAGTTGAAATAATAAGAAAATACTGACAGGGAATCTTTTGGAAATAATACCAGAACAAAGTAGTGGGATTCAAAGTTGGCTAATTTATGTCAAAATCTGACACTTTAAAAGAAAAAACAATACGAGGGAAAATGTGTTAGTGGTATTCTCTAATGTGAATTTAATTTCAAAGTGATTTATGATATCCTTTTTGTTTCATTTTAGTTTTAAGCCTTTAATGAATGTTTTATTATTCACAGGAATGCTCAAAAGTTTGGGGTGACTGAAATTAACTTGTTTTTTGTTGTTTTTTTCTTTTCAAAGTACATTCCTTTAATTTTTAAATAACTTTATTTTAGTTATCCTTGCCCTTTGCTTACCCTAAGAGATAGGCTAAGGAGCTTAGTTATTCGGACGGGTCTCAGAGTAGAGCTGCTACTCCTCTGCTTTAAATTGAGCCAGTTGAGGTGAGTCAGGCATCTGTCTAGGATGCCTCCATAGACTTAGAAGTGGTGCCTTGAGCATGCTCAGCCAGGATGAGCTCTGTGGGCAGACCCAGGACAGAACCAGTGATTACTTGTATCAGCTGGCTTGGGAATACGTTTGTATACTCTGCAAGAGCTGGAGGAGGTGACTGGGGAAAGGAAGGTCTTGGCATCTCTGCTTAGACTACTACTTCTATAACCCAGACAGGGACATGGATGGATGGATAGATGGGTGGATGGAATCACACTAGGCAAATCTAATTTAGCATACACTTAATATAATATATATATATATATATATATTGAGAACAGTAGCATAACAACCACTGTCTTCAGCATCAGTGGTGCGCTCCACATGATTAAAAGCTACCCTCCATGATCTGCACTAACCAGACAGTCTAATAAACCATACTGTACCAAGTGCAGAATTTACTCAGTTGTTAAAATTCAGTGAAATTGAGCGGGCTACACTAATCACCAGAGGCAGTTAGACAACAAGAGGCTGTGTGTGCTTTGATGCAAGCAGACAGGGCCTTCTCTGAGGCATTCATATGAATTAGGCTCAAAGTGAAGCTCATCGTAAACTGACACACCTGTTTCTTCCTCACCCTGAGGACTCTGCTTGCCGACTGGCCCTCCCGCCGAGCCGAGTACAGTAGTACTTCAGAGGCTTGCCTGGAATCTCATAGAAATTTATGGACTAAATGCTTACTGCTGGGCCTCCTAACTAGAGTGTGCTTCATTACGCATTTGCTTGGGTTTACGGTTTGTATTGAATTATGCTAAAATACAAAATTAAGCCTGATAAACAGCTTTCTTATTGAAAGTTGTATCTGATATCAGCGTAAGATGATACAGAGATATTTTCAGAAAAAAACACCCATGGCAAAACAGCCACCATTGGCATTAGTTCAGCCTAACTATTGAGATTCGATGGGGTTATATAAGAATCACCAGCAAATACACATTAGTGAAAAAAATATGAGCTGTTATATATTAAAATACATATGTTAGAATATGATATGTGAGAATACCTGTGTTATACATGCGTGTTCCTCAAACAAGGAACAATACTTGTGTACAACCCCAATTCCAAAAAGGTTGGGACGGTGCATGAAATATAAATTAAAACTAAATGCAATGATTTGCAAATCAATTTGCAAAACAATTTTATTCACAAATGCTGAAAGTGAGACATTTTACTATTCACTGAAAAACACAAGCTCATCTCGAATTTGATAGGAGCAACTTCTCTCCAAAAATCTTGGGACAGGGCCATATTTACCACTGTGTCGCATCCCTTCTTCTTTTAACAACAGTCTGTAAACATCTGGGAACTGAGGAGACCAGCTGCTGGACCTTTGGGAGAGGAATGTCCCATTCTTGTCTGAGATAAGATTCCAGTTGCTCAACATTCCTGGTTGTCTTTGTCAGAATTTGTGTTTCATGATGTACCAAATGTTTTCAGTCGGTGAAAGGTCTGGACTGCAGGTAGCTCAGTCCAGGGAACTCTTCTACTAAAAAGCCATGCTGTAATAGCTGCAGTATGCAGTTAGTATTGTCTTGTTGAAATCTGGAAGATCTTCCCTGAAAAAGACATCGTCTGGAGGGGACCATACGTTGCTCTAAAACCTGTATATACCTTTCAGCATTGATGTTCCCTTTCCAGATATGAAACTGCCAGTACCACAGACACTAATGCACTCCCATACCATCACAAATGCAGGCTTATTGAAGTGAACGCTGTTAACAAGTTGGATGGTCCCTCTCCTCTTTAGTCCAGAGGATGCAGGGTCTATGACTTAGTTAAAGAATTTCAAATGTCCATTCATCTTACCATAGCATAACAGTTTTCCACTTTGCCTCAGTCCATTTAAATGAACTTTGGCCCAGAACATACAGCTTCATTTCTGGATCATATTCACATATGGCTTATTTATTTCTTTGCATGATAGAGCTTTAACCTGCATTTCTGGATGGCACAGCAAACTGTGTTCCCATAAAATGATTTTTAGAAGTGTTTCTGTGCTCATACAGTGATTTCTCTGACAGAATCATATTTGTTATACAGTGCCACCTGTGGACCCAAACATCACCAGCATCCAGTACTGGTTTTCAGCCATGTTCCCAGTAGCGTAGTGGTTTGGTGTGTCAGGTGGGGACACAAGCCCCTCTCACCATAGAGGGTTGCACCTGGTGTAAAACCTCTGCCAAATTACCAATGAGGATTAATCTGCTGTGGCGATCCCTTGGTGGGGAATACGAGGGCTGAGAGGTGAACTCTTCTAAAAATCTACCTTTCTAGCCGAAAGGTAGATTTTTAGCAATATCCCTTGTACATGTCTCCAGATTATCAGAATCTTTTGATGTTATGTACTGTAGATGATGGAACATTCAAAGTCTTCGCATTTTTACATTGTGGCACATTATTCTGAAACTGTACCACGATTTTTAGATGCAGTTTCTCACAGACTGCTTAACCACTACCCATATTTTCTTTTGAGAGACTCTGTCTCTCTAAGGTGCTTTTTTTATACCCAATCACATTACTGGCATGTTGCACACTTAATTAGTTGCAACATGTTCCTCCAGTTCTTTCCTTTTAGTACCACTTACTTTTCCAGCCTTTTGTTGCCCTTTTTTGAACTTTATGAGACATACTGCTGCCATCAAATTCAAGACAGTATCTTTCATGAAACAGCAAAATGTCTCACTTTCAACACTTGATATGCTTTCTATTTTCTTTTGTGAATAAATTGGTTTATGAGATTTGCAAATCACTGTATTTTGTTTTTCATTTATATTTTACACAGCACTCCAATCTTTTTGGAGTTGCTTATATTTATGTTTGTTTAGAAGGTAAATCTCTCACCTTGCCACATATGCAACAAAGGGAGGATATTTATAAACAGATCATGCAATCTGCTGGATTCTGATTTATAAGAAAAAATCTCCACATCTCAAAGGAATCAAGCATTTAGAAAGCATAGATGGAATCTGTAAGAGCTACAAGGACACTTGTGATATTCTACAGAAATCTCAAAAGATGTAGGTAAAGAAGTTTCACCACAGAAACAGGATGACAGCTGGAACATGTCAGTTTTCTAAAAATTGTAAATATAAAAATTTAAACCAATTACCTAAATATTACTAAAGGTAGATATTTGTTTTTGCTTTATTTGCTTTTTATGTGAAAATATAAATAATCTCAATTTTTTAGTCTAACAACTAATTTAACAATGTTATTAAATTTATACACCTTTCTCTTTTCCCTTTTGTGAAAAAAGTCTATGAACAGTACCCTACTGCTTCACAATGAAGAGCACAGAGAGCAGCAGTGCACAGGGGGAGGAAAACAGTAAGCACCCTTGTAACTTTTTCCTCAGCCATCACTTTAGATGTAAATGCAGCCAAAATCACAGCACAGCCTTTGATTAGCCACTGTAGATTACAAAAGAAGCTACACCAGCTGCTCCCTTATATTCTCCTTAAGGGGGCGCCACAGCAGATTAATCCTCATTGGTAATTTGGCAGAGGTTTTACACCAGATGCCCTTCCTGATGCAACCCTCCATGGTGAGAGGGACTTGTGTCCCCACCTGGAATTGAACCAAGAACCTTCTGCTTGTAAGGCAAATGTGTTAACCACTAAACTATGAGGACACAGCATGACTGAAGCTCCAAAAGCCAAAAAGAAAACAAACAAACAGAAAAACAAAACAAAACAGAATGTCAGTGATGTAGTAGCTCATCCAGTTCAAAATCCATCACAATTCACAGGTTACTGTAATGTTTTATAAAGTTTTGTTGTCACTGGTTGTATTGCATAAACTAATGAGAATTAAAATCTACTGAAAAGTCAGGGAGACTAGCAAACAGTCACATCCAGGACAATGGGCCTAGAGCTTGACCAGCCCTGTCCCAGCTTAAAACATCATTATGCCATAAATAAAGCTAACTCATTTTATGAAAACTACAATCCAACTGTGAAATGGAAAAGTGTCCATAAAAATGACAAATGTAACCTTGACCTTGAACACAGTTTGAGTGAAGACCCATTGGTGATCATTTTGTACAAGTTTCACTAAAATCTGACCAATACTTTAGGTGGGCTAACAATTTTGTGAATTGAAGATGGACAGACAGATGTCACACCATGACAACAGTTCATCGGGTCAAGGACCGAGGAACTAAAAATTATATATATTTTTTTTCATGTTTTTCTCTTGAAAAGGCATGTATGCACCAACCATCCATTTTAACAGGTACATGTGTGGAGTCTACTGCAGTCCAGGACTGCTGTGCTGTCATAAACTTTACTTTTAATCTCAAGTTTTGGTCACACAGGTGATAATTCTGTTTATTTTTCAGTTTATTTCAGTTTACAAAAGAAAAAGAAAAATATCTGTTGTGATTCCATCTTCACATCCTTCTGCTGCACTCTGAGCTGTTGGATCATTGAACATTAAAATCTTTCATTGTTTAAATCAAGCAAAATCCACAGAAATCCACCTATTCTTCACTTGAAGAATGTTCATGGTTAATGAACAACAGAAAAAAAGAAAAAAACTGCATTCATGACCCTGAGGATAAAGCTTTCTTGTGATAGCTCTCATGATCCAGCAGACTGCCGCTAAGATCAGCAGTCGCAAACACTTGGAATAAAAGAATCCTCACAAAGACTGCATACCTCCGGCCCAGCCCAGCAACCTTTATCATTGTCTTGAAATTTCAAAGAAAGTTATTTGGATCCACACCAAAATGTAATGAGTTCTTTGACTGAATACGATCCATCTCTCCAGTTTTATGAAATACAACCTTGTAGTTTTAGCTTAATCTTACAAAAAACCAAGCATACAAATGTCACCTTAATGGAGGAAAAAACAATACATTACTGTGCATTCGCATGTCAAGTGCACCTTAACAAAAGATCTTTTTCTTAAGCAAAGCTGTCAAGAGACTAAAATATGAATAAATCTTGTTGACTGAACTACACTGACTTGAGGTATTTGTGTAATATAACTCATGAGTGAATACACTAAGAGCATGCCTGGGAGTCGTCAACACATAATGCATGTAAATGTAAAGCAAAAAAGAAGCAGACCGGTTCATCCACTTCGACTCTGAACATGATTAAATAAACAAGTCCAATTTGATAACTCTAGGGGGGATTTGTGTTTTCATACCAAAAACCCATGACTTTTTAAATTCCTGTTTTTGTCTCTATAACTTATTTGTTCTAATTGTGGTTCTACTGGTCAATTCATAGTTGCCTTTTTTTTAAATAAATGGATCAGGTGATGCTGATGAAAGAGCCTTCTTTCATAACCGGGAGCAGCACAAGACACTGTTAACCTTGTACTGTTGGGTGCTGAGCAAAACTGGGGATTAAAACTGGGGATTAAATATTTTGCTCAAGGGTACATGCAGAAAGTTGCTGATGGAGAGGAAAACACTTCTCCACACTAGATTTTCATAGCTAGTCTGGGATTTAGTTCATGCATGCAAAATGTGGAGAAAATAGGAATTAAAGTTTTCACATCAAGGATGAAAGACAATGGCCTCCCGTTATCTGCCTGGGGGAATTATTTGAATATCAATACAGGATCCCGTCTGTTCGAAATATCCCTTCTCAGCCACAAAAAGACAAGGAATATTTGGAGGTAACAGAAAGGAAGCGAGAGAATAACAGCAATAAAAAGAGAAAAGGGGATCAGGGATGGATACACTGACTCATATGGGTAAATAAGACAAAGGCGGGAAACAGGCTGTAGAATGGGGGAGTGTGGGGGGGATGGAAAAAAGCAAAAGAGAAAGTGAGATTTGGTTTTGACAGGAGGCAAAGAAAAGAAAGCGGCAGCTCATCATTAGCAGCGTCACTCCCTTCTCCCTCCCTCTTTGTCATTCACAGCCACATCTGCATCCAAGCATCTAAACATTATTGAATGGCCCATGGAGCTATGAAGCGGAGAAGACAGGTGGAATTGCATTCTAACGCCTCCAATTAAGCTGATCAATAACAGCCTGTTGGAGTCTTGCAGGCAGCATGAGGGGAAATGGAGATGGGAGTCAGGGGGAAGAACAGGCATTAGGGTGGGGGGCATAATGAGGATGGAAGGGGTGATTAGCAAGGAGGGCTGACGGAGGGGCAGAAAAAGACAAAGAAATTGGATAGTGGTGATGGTTCAAAGTCAGATGAAGGATGGAAGAAAGGTGCTGAAGAGTGACGAACAAGAAGGGAAGAAAGTTTGATTACGGCAGATGGACAGATTATTATTGTGCTGTGGGAAGAGCTGAGGAGGGCACAGGTGGACACGAGAGTGAGAGAAAGCAGGGGTAACATGGTACTTGAGCAGAAAGAAAACAACATCTCTCCCCTCTCCCCCGCTGGTGATTTCCCCAGAGAGGAGGCGAAGGAAGGGAGCAGTGGCAGGGAGAGAATTTGCTTCTGGCTGAAAACGTCTCTTTGTGTCTTACTGCTGTTGCATCTTTCTCCTTTACAAGTTTAGCAGCATCTAAATGAGCTGGGGCCACATAAATACATCTGATCAAAAAAGAAATCTCAACGTCGTGCATCTATCAGCTCTTACGAAATCGTGCTCTTTTTCGCCCCATTAGGTTTCCTCTTTGTTGTTTGGTTTGTGCAACAGCAAATAACATGAGAACAAACGCCAGCAGAGCAAGATGTATCGAGGATAAATGACATCAAGCAGGCTCACTACTCATGTGTTTAAATGGTCTTTGTGGGGGTGTGTGTGCATGCAGGCCTCTGTTTGTGAAATGATAAGCTCAGTTCCCAAAACATGCAAAGCACATTTTATTATGAACACCAGAACTGAATCTATGCAAGCAAATAAGCCATTTCATGCTCAGCAGGAGCTACAGGTGTTGATTTTAATATGCACGTATTCACAGGCACCCAAACAAACTCACTCATCTGTGCACATGAACACATAAAGGATAACGCCCACAAAAAAATAAAACACTTCTAATGCCAGTTTTTACACTGACATCTAAAAGCAAATGACCACAATGTATTCCCATTTCTTGAACCATTAATACTAGACCTGTGCTGCAGGTTTATCCTAATTCCAGTGCAGGAAATTCAGCTAATACTGACTTGGATAGTGTAGCATGTCCAATACTTTTATTTCATGCAAATACTGAGCATAGTGTTAGGCTGTGGAGTCGAGCTCTGGCAGATCAGCTGATCTGAATGTCAGCCTTCATTAGCTGATGGCTTAGTTTGCACACTTTCAGCAATTCTAATTATCAAATATCTTTAAAAAACCCTGTTACACTGCTTTATGCTTGATTTATCGTATTCCGTTTGTGTCCGTTTGTGTTTGTATTTGCCTACATAGAGCAAAACAGAGGAGAACGTAAGAGGCAGAAACGCTTCTGTACAGTCCTCCAAAAAACCAACAGCACATAGCTCCACATGGATGATGATGCTATGGGGAAGGGGGAGACTGATTGGTTGAAAGTAGGCTGAGACAAGAAAGGGAGCAACAGCGAAGTTCCCCAAACAAGCGGGGTGAAACACACAAAAAAACATAGCTCTCTTCCTCTCTGGCTTCTCTCTCTCTCTCTCTCTCTCTTTGTGGTTGGGTTTGAATCTAATCATTCTGCTTAGTTCCAAGGTGCATTAAGGTCTGGGTGGAGTGGAGACTGCATACCTGTGGATGGCTGACTAATCACCACGGCTTTTAAGCACTGGAGACTCCAGCAGATTCTGCCAGAGTGTAGCTACAGTTTTACATAGTAAGCCAGGTCAGCTCTAGTTTATGTCTGCTTTTTATCTGTCTGTATTTGTTCAAGTTCTGCCTGCCAAGTTATTCATCATCTGTCTCTGTCATCTCAGGACCTCGGACAGCACCTGGACTTTTGGAACCCACCTGACCTACTCTTTGTCACCTCTGGACGCACATTTTGTTGAACCTCAGTCTAGCCATAACTGGATCAACCCTGCAAGTCATTCCTGCCTCGATTCCTTCAATAAACCTTTGTTGCTTTTACTCCTGAGTTCAGTCTGCTTTTTTGGGTCCAAAACCTCAATACCTGACAAATCTGTGTAAAGGTTCTCCTAAGAATCAGCAGAGTACTGTAAATTAGCTTTGGCCTGCCCACAGTTCCACCTGCTTCTGCAAGCCACTCTGGAACCCACCTTTATCCCAGCTCATCCATTTCTTGCCATTTCTGACTTAATCAATGCCATGCCATTGTCAATGTTTTGTCCTCTGTTCAGCGAAGGGTCCTGCTGCTGCTCTTACTGCTAGCAAATATAAATGACTGCAGATGGAATAATAATCCTATGCTAAGTGAAAGTGCATACAAAGGCGGGGTAGAGCTGCACATGAAATTCATTAAGATCTCTCTCTGGAATACATGTCTGAAAACATGTTCCAAAGATCCTGGGTAGCTTTACTAGCTGCTGTGCGGAATCTTGAGGGAAGATGAAAAATAAATAAATAAACAAACAAAAGCAAGGTTGCAGCCTTACTTTTGTTTGGCACTACAAAAGGTTCACTTTTTTTTTAGGTGGCTGTTCTTAGGTTAATTCAAAACAAATACTTCAAGTATCAAAATAATTATTTTTAGTGTCAAAATCTGAAAAATGATATTTGTGATGCAGTTATGTCACCTGCAACCTTGAAAGATAAATTCTTCACTCTGTCAAGGCAGAAGCTTCACATTATTTTCACCTGTACTACAGAGCATTTTTGTAAAGATGCAAGAATTGGAATATACAATAAAGAGCTTCATTTTCTTTCTCATGACCTTTTATAAAGTATATATTGAGTGTGTGTGAACCCTTCTTTTAATTTGTCTGAGAAAAGTCTCCTGGTTACATTTTTTTTTTAAAAAGCATGTATTGTTTTTATTCAATTCTGTGGCAAATAATGTGGGTGAAAAGGGGAGTTTAACCCCAATTCTATGTTGTGTTCAGGAGTACAACCTTATTAGCTCTCGCAAATGACATTAGCCTTTGTTTGTGTTTAAAATTCAGCATCTGTACTCAAGTGTTATATTCTAACCTCTGAATCAGCTTTTCCATTAGATGCAGTGAGACATTATAACAAGAGTCTATTTCTAACAGAAATAAAGTTTTAATAAAGGTTGTCTGTTGTGTTGCACCCAGGCTGGCCCAGCCATGACGTAGCACTTTGGGATCTGCTATCTGATTGGCTGTTTGCCAGTAGCACACAGGATGGGGAGGTGGGGGGTGCACAGAGCGAGCTGCTTTGCAGCAGTGAGAGCGTTCCAGATGGCTGTGATTTATGAACCTCTCCGAATGGTGGGACTAATGAACACTACTCGACATGTGTTTGGGATGGAGGGACCGTGTACGGCCATCACTCTGTCTTTGAGGACGGGGTCTCGGACATTGCATCACAACTACTAATGGGTGGTGAACACACCATAGATACAGGCATGTAAGCCATCTGTCTGTATGAAAACAAGACTGTTAGAAACAACCATATAACCAAAAATAAATAAACAGTGCTTGATGTGTAAACATAAGCATGAAAAATGTGTTCAATTTGCACAATTAATTAGGTAATTACAATGAAATATTAGGCCAGAACTGGAGGCCTACCAATAGCTGTTGTTAACACCTGGCCAACAATACTGTTGATATTAATTGAACACTATAGGCCATTCTGGATGATCTACAAACAGTCTACACTGTCATTTCATGTAATGCCAAAATCCTCCTCTATGATCTGACAATCTTTAATGCAAGAGTAATTATTTTTGTCAAGCAGTTATGTGATTACTGAACTATTTTTTACTGTTGCAAAGATGATTACTGGTACTTTTTTAATAGTATACAAGTGTAATCCCATTACATGGATATGTTGCTCCTCCACCCTGGCACTGTGCTACCCAGTACTATGCTCCAGGTGAGCATTAGCGAAAGGTAAACGTGATAATGCATGCTGCATTCAAAAATGGCAACTTTTAAGGAATTAAGAAAATCAGCCCCATTTATAAAAATGTGTTGTTTTCCTTCTTATCGTTTTCATAAATGTGATGCGTGTTTTGAAATGGAGTCAGATGTTTTCTTGGTTTATGGAGGCCCACGTAATCCCTGAACCGAAGCAAACCAAGTGAGTTATAAGACCTTTCATAATTTTTGCCAAACAGTGTGAGATTAGAACCCCTGCTTCTTTCACACAGCTTAAGTCTTAAGTCCAAGTTAGGAGCTAAATGCTTGGCAATGAAATTCTGAGAAAATTAAAGGAAAAGTTAAAGGTTCAATCAACATAATATAACTCAATATTTAAAAAGGGAACATTTTATATATTATATATATATATATTTCTCCCTCTCTGTTTCTTAACAATGACTTTAGATACTGTTCATTTACTGTAGCTAATTTTGTAGGCCTGCCACTTCTTTTACCCCTTCACTTGTCCTGTTTCCTCACATTTTTTTTAACGACATACTGCACACAATTCTGAAATATGCCAGTTTTCAACCAATAGCACTTTGGGAATCACCTTATTGGTGCAAAAATACTATTTTATGTCTGTCAAACTGTGTTATGTTTGGTGTCTTTTGTAAATTCAACTAAAGAAATGGGAACAAATTACATGTTATGTGACAGGCTGCCCGTCCCAAGATACAATTTAAAATTGGTTCTTTGCTAAATACTCTGTTATGTGCAGACACAACACTGGTTCGTCCCTTGTGCTATGTGCTTTTTTTATGCTTACCTGTAAATGATTGCTAGATCAGTGTGAAGTGGCTTAACAACCCAAAAAAAAAACCATTCCTCTGAAAATGGTCAAGTTTAAGGCCTGTACTGAAAACGAGTAAAAAATGAGTCAGTGTCCAATTTTTATTAAAAACTTTAAAGACCTTCAGAAAAACCAAGGCCACTTAAAAGAACAAGAAAGTCTGACTCCTTGGAAGCAAAATATAAAAAATGAGGAGTGGCTTAAGACTTGTGCACAGTACTGTTATTACACTGGTCAAGGTTATTTTTAATGTCATATAATCAGTAAGTAATTTTAAAAGGACAGACAAAATTCTTTAAAAGCACTTTGTTTTGTTTTGCTTTTTGTTTTTTGTTCAGACCAGACTAGGTTTTTTTTTTCTTTTATCTTTTTTTACAAATAAAATGTTATAAGTTTAACTACTGCTATCTACTAAATCCAGCTCCGGGCAAAACGGATTTTCCACAAATGTTTAAATGTTTTATCCATAACTCACTTTTTTCCTAGCTGCATAGTTATTTATACCTTTTTCACCCAGTGTGCTGCTAGATAATCTAGCTCAAGAAAGAATTTAAAAAATCCGACTGTTTACTTTGAGAGTGCTTGGGCATCAACGTCCCTCAGAGAGACGTCTGAAAAGCTTTTAACAAAGTCTGTGAATGAAGAATAAAAACCATCACTAGACCTCCAGCGCAAACGCAGTGTTTTATTTGAGGTAAAGCATATTTACTCGGCAGAAAAGTACAGACTCGTCAATACAAGTGTTTGCAGAAATCAGTTGCTCTCTGTTATTTACTTGCTGCTAAGGATTGTGGAAAGTATATACTTTGAATTTTTTTTCCCACAGTGCTGTGCTGGCTGATATGTCTTGGTGAATAGGAACAGCCTTTCAAAGCACAGCAGGAGATGGGAGAGTGCCACATATTGCTTTTTTTAAACAGTACAAACTCTCTCAATCAGTTCCTAAGGGAGGTTGATGCCTTCAAAGACATATGGGCACACAAGTAAACCCCATGTTAGCATGGTCTATGTTTAGATTTTACATTTGACTTTCACATATGTCCGATTACACAATTATTGCCTCTTAGTCTGGTGTGGAATAGGTTTAATGGAGATGTTTACATGTGCGGTGAAAATGTGTCAAGACTTGTGTTTGACGGAGTGAAAAATCTTTTCAGCTCCCATAGGTGTCAAGCTACGTCAATCACCCACCCCAACCATGCTGTTATAGTGGTAGGTTTGTAAACAGACTGCTTCAAATGTCTGAGGAAAAGATTCAATTATAGTTTTGACGCGTCAGATTCAAATTTATTGCCTCACTAGTCCTTATTTTGTTGCTGTCTTCTAAGCGAGTTCCAGATTAAATGCAAATGGATCAGTAACCACACAGCTGAGAGGTTACAATGTAAAAAAAATCAAACCAAAAAAAAAAACCACATTGATCAAAAAAATTAAAGCAACACCTGATCATCACAGTATAACTCCAAGTCAGTTAAATTCAGTCTGTCCAATTAGGGAGCCTAAACCACTGCAAATCCATTTCAGCTGCCTTGATGCAAATGAAAGTGACAACAGATGCACTGATGAGGCAACAACAAGACAACCCCAAAAAAGACACATATTTTTCCTGTCTTTTTCACCTCTGGTAGCATGAGATGGTACCTGCACCCTATTCAGGTTACACAGGTAATCCAGCTCCTCCAGGATGGCATAGCCATATGTGCCATCACAACTTTTGCTGTGTATGCCTGCACAGTCTCCTGAGCATGGTGGAGACAGCAGGCGATGGGAAATACACAAGGAAAGCTGGACAGAGCAGAAGAAAGGCATCAGTCCAGCAGCAGGATGGTATCTGCCAAAGCCCTACAAAATGACCTCCAGCAGGCTACTCATGTGCATGTTCATGACAAAACTGTCTGAAACAGACTCGATGAGCATGGCATGAGGTACAGACCTCCTTTAGTGGGACCTGTGCTCACAGCCCAACACTGCGAACCTTGAGTGGCATTCACCAGTAAACATCAGGACTGGCAGGTCTGCCACTGGTGCCTTGATCTCTTCACAGATGGGACCAGGTTCACACTGAGCAATTGTGACAGATGTGTCAGATTTGTCACGTCAGTATAAAATTGTAAAGAGAACGGGATGCCTGGGATGATCAGCCATTCCTATTTTTTAGCAGGGTATTTTGCTGCTAGTCTGATGAGGTTTATGCACTTTTGAGACTTTCGCACAGATTTCACAGAAAATCACAATTTTTCTGGTGAGGACCGACAGAATGGACTGGTGGAGACTTGAGGAGGCTATTCTTTCCAGCAAAGAAAGTGCCTGGCATGTGATGTCTGTAAAACCACAACAAGATACTTGCACACATGCAAATTTTGTTATCTTTCCACAGAGATATTCAAAGGTATCCTTCATTCTATTCTTTATGCTATATGCCTGGCTAACTGTAGGGATCGCTTAATCGAACTTCAGTGAGAAAGTATATGTGTTTTTCCCAGGGTTATCCCCCCCCTCTAAAAAAGGCTTAATGCCAACAGAAATTATACAAATTTTAGGAAACAACATTTGAGATTAGTGTTATTTCAGGCAGGCCTGATCACCTATCTCAAATCCAGCCCAGATCAGCTGATAGCCCATGTGATACCCTTCATCCAATTGTCAAATCTCATATACAGTGCACTATTTAAGGTAATTTAGCCTACCTACAGTTGCTTCTGCTGCCTGTGCAAGCTCCTTTGCAACTCACTCCCACCCAGGGTTCACACTTTCTTGCTGTGTCTGAAACAGTGATGTGTTTATTGTCACTGATGCCCAGGGTGAGCACATATCACTTTTTATGTGGGCCTGCACAGTATTTCTATACCCTCCACCCCACCACCGCCACCACCACCACTAACACTACCACCACAACACACACACACACACACACACAGGTTATGGATCCCACCAGGGTAGAAAAACAAGAACACACACACACACACACACACACACACACACACACACTGTCCCGCATACTGAGATGATATCCCTTATTTTAATCGACTCAGCAGGACATTCACTTTTCTAAAGTCTGGCTTTTACCCAATGTGTGTGAGGAAAGTAGGGAATTTGGCTTAATATAGTCAAGTGTAGTTTAACCTGTCTTTTGCTGCCAATGTTAGGCCCATCAGGAAAAAGTCACAAGCCAACAAAAAGTCAAATTTTGGCAAAAATGATGTAAATTTCCACAAAGAAAATGAAGCTAAAGTTTATACAGAGGAATACAGTTTTGGGCTTTTTCTGAAATAACACATCACAATAAATATGCAGAAAAAGAACACAGGTGTATAAAAAGATTATTGAATGAGAGCATGACAACAAACTTCCATTTTCTTTCATCCTTTTTATATTTATTTACCAACGGAGTTGGAAATGCTGCATTCACATAAAATAGATTTTTCTGTTATATATTAAATGCCAAAACTATAAACTGCACACTTTATTAGGTTTTTTATTTATGAAAGTTTCTAAATTTCAGTCAACCTCCCAGCATTGCTAATATGCCCTGTATTGTCCAACAAAAATGCAGTCTTTGTCCCACATTTAGTTGGTTGGGATCTGGCACTTTTCTCTACAGGGGGTCTTGCTGCTGCTCACAGAATGGAGCTAGTAAATGTAAATTACTGCAGATAGACATAATTTTATCTACTATACTACTCCTAACCGATACATTACACAGCCCTTCGACATACTGGCGATCCGGTAGTTAGTTCAAAAGCACATCGGAAAGTTTCATACTAACGTAAACCAAGTGTGCAGTTTCAGTCTTTCTTCAGTCTTTCATAATTGCTTTTTTATTTTTTAAATTTCTTTCCAAAGCATAAATCATTTGAGGCCTATCATAGGGTTAAGTTTCTTTGTAACAATATGCTGATGCATTTCTTTCATATAAATAAATTGTCCATTTCACTACTCTAATAAGGATTATTATGGCAGCCATTTAACAAGTGCCCTTCTGTATTTCCCCTTCTCAACACCAATGAAGTAGCTCCCTTATTTGCATAGAGATGCTACAATGGTGATATGGTCTGTTAATCACCAGACGCTCTCTCCAGTGGCAGCCGTCTGAGTCAGATAGAGGAAGTTTTAAAGTCAAGTGGGAGGAAACAGAACTGCAAGGGAGTAATCATGTGGATATTACTGTGAAAAAGACCTTCAACAAAGGCAGTTGAGGGTAAGAGAGGTGTAATTTTCCAACAGCAATGAGGGCGACTAGATAACACCTTAAACCTGCCAAAAGTTAAATCTGCAATAAAAGGACAATCTTCAGTTCCAACACACAGGAAGACTTTTGAATCTCTATTCTCCAGTGTCAGTATTGTCAAAATGAGATGGAACAGCAGAACATGCTGGTCCCAGAGCAGAGTCCAACAGGACACCAAAGGCTTTGGTGTACTGTGTGTCTTCTGCTATATGTGAAAAGCTGTGTGGGTTTCACATAGTCTGATTACTTTAACCTCCTGAGACCCAAGCTCTTGTTTGGGATTCATGGGATGCAACAGGTCTATGGTGGATGCAGGATGGGATTTAAGGTCCAGAAAAGCCAATGTAATATCCCTATATGAGGATGCAGGGTCTAAGGAGGATAAAACACAAAAAAACCCAGTCAGATAAGGAATGAATATGTGATGTTCTTAAGGAAAATGCTTAAAATGTCAATGAAAATGTCAATTTAGTCACAAACATGAAGAAAACAGATTAGTCAACATTGCTCATGGATAGATCTTGCTGCTGTTTGATTCTGCAGGCTGCCATTTTAAGAACTGGCCAGTGAAAATGAATGAAAAATGGACTGTTAGGTTCACTCTGATTTTGTTTTTTCTGTTGATAAATGAGCATTGTTCCTTTAAAATAAATAAACAAAAAGGGACTTTCATGAAACAGTCACACTGAGCAAAAGCTTGTGATTAAAATAATACTTTTCTAGCTATTAGAAGAGGTTCACTGACATCCATAACAGCCTTTTGACTTAAAAAGTGAAGAAAAATGTGCTTGGTATATGCTTCGGGGGCCGTAAACAGAGAGTCTAAAAGTCTGGCTCCAAGTTTGTCTATTTGGTTATGTTATTTACAAGAACAACATAGTTGATGTAAGCACAAGGCAACACTCAGACAAAAGGCTTGGCTGGCTCAGACCCAATTACCCACAACCATGACAGCAAGAATTGAGAGATACTGCAAACATATACAGGCAAGGACGTACAATCCAACGCACAGACGCACTCCCCGTGTAGTACGTGCAATACATACACACATACGTATGCTGAATTTATCCGTGAGCAGAAAAATTCCAAAACGAGGCTGAAGCCAACATGCAAACAGACATCATCTCTTCTTCTCGCATGCAAACAAACTCACACAAAGCAACAAGAAGAGCTGAGACAGGTAGAGCCCAAACCACAGTGAGACTTACTGAATATTTCATTATGTTTTTACTGGCCTGTCAGGAGCTTTGGTGATGTGCACTGTGTGTGTAAGTGTGCTCCTACAGTATCTGAGCCTCCATATGTGCAGATTTGAATTGTATACATCTGTGCTGAATATTGTTTTTATATTTTAGTGAATGTGTTTATGTGGGCGTTTGGCTGGGACTGACAGGCTGCAGTTTTGATGGGCTGTCAAGGCAATGCTCAGAAGAGAGCCTGTGACCAGCTAGAATCAATTCATCAGGGCTCAATGATGCACCGCAGGGCAGGTGGGTCACATGATAGTTTTGGCTGGGTGACGAGGTTACTTCTGATGAACCGAAAAAAATATATTTCAAAGAAGTTGACTGACAAAAAAAATGCTACAATCACTAACACAGCCTCAATGTATTTAGCAAGACAACATCTTGTACTATGCGATATTATAGTATAAATACTAGAACTCATAATACTTTGTTTTTGGCTTTGTCATAATGTTTTCCACAACAATATGCAAATCATGTTGCAGTACAGCTAGGAGCATTTCCAGGCAGGGCGAGCCCATGGGAAATAAAAACACAAGAGCAGTCCGAGACTGCATACCTCTGCCAACACTGAACAAGCTTTGAATTTCTATGTTTTCCTAAGGTAAAATATTTCTGTGTCTTTATTTTGGATACGTTGGAATTCCCTGACAATGAAAACTTGCCCTTAGAACTTAGAATCAAAGTAATATCATGATTAGTTCAAGAATTATTCAAGAAAAACAGAAATCTGGGAATGGTGGACCTTATCTTAATCAGATGCTGTTTAGCTATATTCATTTAGCTCTACTGACTTAATATTGACTCAACAATGAGTTGGAATTGGTCACAATTCTCTACCCCTATTAGTTACTTTCTAATAGCTTCATATGTGTACACACCTTCATTTTGCTTTTTCATTTTTGAATCCCAAGATGCAGAACGATACCCACATCAGGATCAGTTTTAGAAATTTTCTTGAGAATATCAAGCTGACATCTCTAAAAAATTTTTTATTTTGTTGTGGCATGTATTTGAGATATGACGCACAATGCCAGTTTTTGCCCTATATCACAATGTTGAAGAATCAAAAAAAAATCCTGAATTTAGATTTGGATTAACTACAACTGTCCCTCACTCTTTTACTTCTACTTCAAGTCTCACCACTATTAAAAAAAAACAAAACACATTCTGATAACCTGTCTGTAACTTTTTGTGTAATCCTGCTAACAAACTGAACCAAAAACACGATGTCCTTCAGTGGAGGTAGAAATTCTACCAAGAAAACACAGCACTGAACAATGAAAAGCATTAGTCACAGTTCTGAGACTCTTATACCTCTGTACGTACTTTTTTATGACACTTAAAAAAACATGCAAAATTATAATGATAATTCAAAAATGCATCTTCGGTTGCTCCACAAGGGGTCGCCACAGTGGATTCATCCATGTTTAATTATTTTAAGGGAATCTGGCGTAAATCCTCTGCCAAATTACGAATGCGGATTCATCCGCTGTGGCGACCCCCTTGGTGGAGCCAACAAAAGGTACATTTTTTTCTACTGTTAGGGAGTACTTTAGTCACGAGCCATACAAAAGCCTAAATAAATTAATACTTTGTCCACACGCAAACATACAAAAAAAAAAAAACAAGACAGAAGTGGGACCAAAAAAATACAGCATAGGTTGTGGGTTTTAAACAGAAACAAAGGTGAATGAAGCAAAAATGTTGAACTGAAGCATTGTTTCAGTTTTTAAGGGTTATCTGACTACATTCACTTTACCTAGCCATGTGATTAATTCTTGATATAAAAAAAAACTGACTAGTGTCTGATTTAAATGAACACTTTCTGTTTGGAAATATCACTCCTCAACATTCTGTAATAAAATAAATTTGCATTTGCAAAAAAAACTATAATCAAGATTTACTATTCGACTAAACTGTGGAAAATTAAAGTATTTGACTGACTCCCAGCAATAGCTATTGATTAGCATTCAAACAAAAACTGATACCCCTTGAAAACTAACACAAAAAAATGGAACAATGCACGCACAACAATATGCTATTGATCTTCTACACAGCCCAGTGTTGGTCAGTATAATTTAGGCCAATTTTACTTCAAATTTAATCACTGTTTGGTTTTAAAGAGCAGAACAAATAGTTTGAAAGTGCTTAGAGAACAATTGATGGCCATTTCTTCTCTGGCAACATCTTATAACTGAAAGAAAGTTCTGCTGTTAAGAATGAATAACTAATAATGGGTCTTTATCCTGCAGCTCTACTTTCAAAAAGAAAGAGATGGTGCAGAGAAAGAGATGTGTGTTTTTCTTTCTGCATCATTCAGCCCTAATATATGCTGGAAAAGTCAGGCAGACACTGGCAAGCTTGTTAGAAGAGGAGCAAACCCAGAGCTGTAGGGGTGCTGAGGTCAGTTTCTTTTCCCTGTGTCTCTGCTCATCCTTGCAGCCCCCTCCTCTTCCTCCCTATGGTGCTTTCTCTTTGCCCCCTCCCCGACCTCCTGCACCTCCTCCCCCAGTCTCACTCCTCTCTGTTTGTTTATCTGTCTGCTTGTTACCCTCTCACTCTATGCTCACTTCATGTCCCTCACTCTCCCTCTCCTACTGTCTCCCTCAGTAACAGGTGAGTTCCCAGAACTAATTACAGGAGGCTATCCCAGGGTGCAGTGGGGGCTGGCTCATTTGCAGGCGGAGGGAGCTCGAGAAGGCTGTCTAATAACATTTTCTACTGCCTGATTAAAAACAGCCCATAAATCACTTGTTCACATGGGTCTATGCACATACACGAGCATGTATACACACACACATGCCCCCCACTCACACACACACACACACACACACACACACACACACACACACACACACACACACACAAATAGAGCCATCAGTCTCCTACCTTTAATACACACTAAAATACTGTACAGCCAATTTGAGGGCCTGAAGGACACATACCCACACACCCAGCCTCACTGTCACATAAAGCCAGCACAAATTAGGCCCTTTATACTAGTTTGTGATGTTATAGTATAGTCGTAGATTTTACATAGTTTACACATATGCACAGTTTACTTCTCATTAACAATGGAAACGAGTGATGCCAAGATGAGGTGACTGCAAAGCGATTTCAGTGGATGTACAGAGAACTCATTAACACACCTCACTTGTTGACAGTTACACCCTCGCCATTGATCTTCCACACCAGCCGCATTTTCTGTTTACATCTTCCTTACATGACTGAACAAGGAAATGAACACGGGGTGGACCATCCAGTCCCGACATGTGGATGGCAGGTGGACACATTAATAAATCTGCAAACACACACCTTCTTTCATTTGCTATAATTAAGTGCCACGATGGGCCCACAGAGGATGCTGAGGTTGCGTGCTGGGGTCAGCCTGTAGATCCCCCCCCCGATTAATCAATAAATCTTTAGCTCTTTTAAACTGTAATTTCCGAAAGTCAGATTGGACTGCTTTAAATTGCTTGTTCGACCATTAGCCCTAAACCGAAAGACAATCAATATATCATGTGACACAACAAATGCAGATCAGATTTTCTGCCAGTGTATCTGACGACCCAGCGAGTTTCAGGAGATTCTCCCCAACAAGCCTCTCTTCATATTCAAACTGAGGAATAAACTCCCTGGTGTCACAGCAGCAGCGTGCATCACAGCAGTAGCAAGTGATGCACCTATGCAGCTCTGCTTTTCCCAGTACGCCACATAATATACCATACAGCAAAGATCCCCCCGGATCAGACCTGCAGGGCTGAACAATTTTTATGGTAGAAACCCTGTAGCTATTATGAATATTTAGAAGACGGCTCTACTTAATGTTATGTGTTCATTTGCTTAAAATTTTGGCTCACTGCCTCACCAAATAACTTACTAATTGTTTGAGCTTCAAGGTCTGCCTTTAAGAGGTCACAAAGGACAAAGACTAAAATGCCGGACACCAGGAAGCAGAGAAAAATCCAAAATTCAATCTTTAATCCTTGCAGGGCTCAAACACAAAATGGCAGTGAGTGAAGGCAAACAAATATGGGAAGAGGAATGCAAAAGGTAATATCCAAGAACAGCCCCAAAAAGTCATGTTGCAATCACTGGAAAGCTTGATGGCAAAGGCAGAGGAATAAAGGAATGGGGTGGGTATGCTGGGGTGAATGATTAACTGGTTAAGAACAGGTGTGGCAAACAGGATGCAGGTGAAAGAAGAGAAATTAAATTAGTGTCAAAAAAGAGAGTTGATAGAGGAGGGGGGGGAGTATGATGACGCAAAAAGAAAGACGAGTGTAGGCATGCAAAAGTTGGAGCTAGAGTATATCAGTATAAGTTATGTACTTAATGTGTGGGGACTCAGCAGAGGAAAGAAAACTATTCTTTGAGTTTCTGAAATCGACAGAACCTTTTTTTTTTGAGAATAGACACTACTCACAAGTTAAGGCTATTTGGCTTTTGGGTGAAATTTATGGAAAATGTAAAGTTCACACTACAGTGATATTATATAATGAAACCAGGGTATTTAAGTAGAAGCATGCAGTGGTGATTTCCTCATCTCAAACAATTTACTGAAACCAAAGCCAACAACAGTGGAGAGTATACCACAACAAAAAAGTCAATGTCTCAATAATAATAATAATAATAATAATAATAATAATAAAAATTTGTCATGTGCCCTTCACCATCAGTTACAGCTTGACTTCTGTGACTCTTCCAGTCTCTCTGTATCTCCGTTGCAACCTGCTGATGACACTCTGTGACATTCTAAGCTCAGTGGCCACTTCCCTCTGAGAACATCCTGTTTGAAGCCCCGCAATTGCGAGGTACTGTTGATCAATTGCCAGGTGTCGTCTTGGTCTCACAATGTCAAAATGTGAACAGTATGATGAAGAGGACTGTTTAAATACCAATTCTAATTGAACCAGAACATTTACTGGTCGATTCATGGATCAAACACCAGTTGTGAAGTTTGCTGTTCAGCACCTTGTTAGAGAAAAGCAAGTTATGCAAAAAGTACTAAAACACTGAACAGTTGGATATGTGCATTCAAAAGTGTAGAGAAGGTTAAATTAAGTTCACCTGTAAAGGTTACAGTGCCTTTTAGGTGCATCCTGAAACTTCACCCGAAAGCTGAATATCCCTAACTTTTTGTGAGTAGTGTATTTCCCTGCTGGAAGGTAAGTGATTGGCTATGTAATGGGGGTGGAAATGCAACATAAATGGAAGTCAACTAGGGTTGTCAGGATACCAGAAAATTAGTATTCAGTACCAATACCAGTACCATAAACAATTTTATTCCTAATTCGATATGATTTGAAAAAAATCGCATGTACTTACACATACACGCCTTTAATAAAAACATTTGACCCCCCCCCAAAACTAGTTTTTGGTCACGAAGACACACAGGCATGTCTGTGGAGATGAACAGACCACATGTCTGCCAGTTGTTTTCACTGACCCATGGAGGACTTGCCAAGAAAAACAAGGAGGAAGACTGCCAGGAGGTAAACAAGGCAGGATTCAAAATTATTGCATTTGCAGGATTTTTAGGGTTTTTTCCAGTACGTGACAGACCTCAGCAATACAGAGTGCACTGTAGTGAGCTATAACAAAAATGTAAACCAAAACACTTTTTGTAAGAAAATTCCACATAGGGGGTATACTATGAAGTGAGATTTATGGTTTAGTGAGATATGTTGTGCTTACAGTCAGTTTTCAGTGTCATGAAGGCAGCCCTTTTTTATCTGGCTAGATCACTACTGTAACTCATGCTGAGCACAGAATGTGGTCCAGAGGCCTTTACAATGAAGCAACATACCCAGGATAGCTTTCTGTTATCTGGCTTCACTTACAGTAACCTAACATCAGTGATCAGGATAAGCAGTCACAAAAAGGTGGCCATCAACTCAATAAATCAACCCAGGGTTTCCTAATCTAGCTACCAGCATGTTCACATGAATGCAGTGGCATTGGCAGCATATAACCAATCACAAACATGGATGTCTCCTGGCTAATTTTACAAGGGAAGATAAAACTAATATATGAGAAAAATATGAAGGGGCTAAACACGGAATAAAGAATTCAACACAGGTGTTGCAGATGAAAGAGACTGAATGTCTGTAATAAGAAAAACACTGAACAGTAGTATAGTATTTAAAGTGCTGTGACTGTGTGTGTACTATAAGTGCTGGAAAAGATCTGCTATATAAATAAAGTTTAGGCTACCTGAAGCCAGTAAGGAAAGAATGGAAATGAGTATCACAGCTCTGTCACTAAGACACGGGAGAATTTGACAGATTATAGTTTTTATCCCATTAAATTAATGGTAACATGTGCATGAGACAGTTTTAGTTTTTATTCTTTCAGCTGCAACTCCGGTGGTGTGGTCTAAGAGCAAATACAGAACAAACATTAAAATGCAGGCTTAGTTTATGTGCAAATCTGATTTAGATTACAAATCAAAAAAGTAAAGATAGGTGTCGTTACGGTTCATATATTGGGGCTTGTAGAAAACTCAATGTAGTAAAATTATCTGCAGCCAACAGGAATAAAATCAGTAAAGTTGCATCTAAGAATCTGTATTTGTTACTGATACTCAAAGACTTTTGATGCTATTAAGAAAACTTTAGAACCTCCTACTCCAGGTCTGAGGGATCTTACAGGATCAGTGACACTATTTTCCAGATATCTGATTAGTCAGTAGGTGGTGATTTTATACCTGCTGATTTCTGATCTGGAACTTAACCTGCTCTGGAGCAGGTTAGCTCTGCAGCACAAGTTACCATGGAGATGTACCGTGTAAGAAGTGAACTGCCTTCAAACACTGAAAACCAGGAGTTAACCCTTAACTTACCTGGATAAGCCCAAAACCTGCAGGCCTCAGTACAACTCCTGTGCTACATTTTTTAAATGTATTTACAATATGCTTTAAAGGCTTTATGGATTATCTGCTGTAGGAATGTATTTGAAATATGAAGCCAGTTTAAACACCACTGAATGAATCCAACCTGTAAAGTTACAACAGCACAAACTGTATGCTTCGCATTGTCTTTAGTATTTACCTGTGTTTGCTGGGTGACACAGAAAAAGTGTGTTTTCATGCTTGGTCCTAATCTGCTGTTAAGTCTCCTTACACTGCTGGAATTGCAGCTAAGAGATCACAGATTATAAAATTATAAAATAGGCTATTTGTCAAAGAAAATATTCAAGAATTAAAATTAATTTCACTTTGATCTGGGCACAAACTAAATGATGTGTCAACGGTCCCCTTTTTATGCCAACGCACGGAGAGCTTGAAATAAAAAGTCTGGGTTAATGATCACCATCATAAAACTCGTTATCTCTGACTGGGGTTTCAGGTTCAGTCAAGCCAGCTAATGCAAAGAAAGCCTTGCATCATACTGCACCCCTCAGGGCACCTTTAACCAGCAAAAAAACCGGCATAACTTTCTGGATTTTTTTGTTGTTCTCTATCAAAATGTGTACGTTTTGGATGACCAATATGAAGAAAACAAACAATCAAATCCTTGTTTTCCTCAATTTTGTGGCAGTTCACACCAAAATAATCAACCAAGATGGAAATTAAAGCTCTGTGGCTGCTGGCAACCCAACTGCACATCAACAGGGCCATGCTAACAGGAGGGTCATCATGCCAAGCGACATCTTAGTACACACTAGTGCAAATCCATTATGCGCATATGCACACAGTCACACAGCCCTGATCCCTCTAACTGGCCCCCACTGTGGTTCATATGCTGCGGTGCCGTCGCTTCTGGCAGCTCCCAGCACAATAACCCAGTCAGTAGATTAGCAGTGATAGCATCATCACTGGCGCAATACTGCAAACAATGGCCACTTTTTCTGTGTCACACACTGACGCAGGACCATTTTGCATGACTCCCACTAGTTTAAAATGAGCAAATATATGCTTGTTTGTACACAAGCACTCAACCAAACCAGTGTGGAGTCCGTGGTCAAAGCACATGAGTTTGTTTTATTTATTTATTTTTTTCTGGCTAGATGAAGGCAGAAAAGAGTTTTTCCAAGAAACTCTTCTAATATTTTGCAGGCCTGTCATACACTCTCAATTTGATGGACTTCCTTGTGAGCCCAGCGGAGTAAAGCTGAGTTTGATTCGAGCATCGGGAGGTGAAAGTTCGATATCACGGCGTGCAGGCTGTTTCTTCGACAAACAGCAGCAGGGAAAATAGCGTTACAAGATAGGTGTCAAGAACGAGGCGAGAGTGAAATCTGAAGCGACTTACAGTACAGCTCCCGCTGAGGTGGGAGCAGCTGATTTCTCCTGCTGCTCACATGTCAAGCTGTTTTGTGAAAGTTCATGCTGAGTCGCGGCTCGCACCACCCGTTTCACACAGACGTACACCCAATACATGCTGTCAGATAATCAGCATACCAAATTGCATGGGGACGCCTTCATAGCATACAGCATTTCTCTGGGATGGTAAAATAATTTAGAGGAGTCTTAGTTCGTGTTGCAGAGATCAGTAACATATTCCGAAATTTACATTTCACATTGAACTCAGCGGTAAGCATTTTAGTGTTGACCTCACTAGGCGCTCATTTTCAGCTTTTATTCATCGCGGCCTTATACAATTTCTCCCAAAAAACTGCAGGAGTTCTGCTGCTCTGTGTAGCCAGGAAGACTCCGCAGATGGCTGAACATGTTGAGCACGGGTACAGTGAGTGTATCTCCCTCCCTCTGAGCTGCTGATGGACTATCGGGCCGTCTCATGATCACTTACTGAAGTAGGAATCCCGCCAAGAGATTATGATTGGACTATAATCGCCGGCTAGCTGGGAGGTCCTGATTTTGATTCAATGCTTGAACTTTCTCCTCCACTTATCTGATTTTCTTGTCATTGCAGGGACACGCGTCGCATGGCTGAACATTAAATTAAAACTTTTTGCAATTATCTCAAGATTTCAAGCCGAGCGCTAGGCGAAATATGACACACAGGGATTGTAAGAAATCTCAAATGTGTGCGTGTGTGTGTGAGAGTGAGAGAGACACTCTGCATGCCTGTGCGTATGTTGCTTTGCATATAGTTTTGCTGACGCAGGCAGATATGGGCAGTGCATCTTCACTCAACGTTCCGAGCCTTGAGCTAGAAAGGGGCACAACCCAAAACAGCGGAAATCAAAGCGTAAGCAAAATCCTGAAATAAATATGCTCACAAACAAAAACACACAGCCGCAATCCCCCCGCCTTATAACTCATTTTCCACTTTAGCAGCTCCTCGCGAGAATCATATTTGATTTACACACACATAGCATCAGGATATAGAGTGGGATGACCAATGAGCTGCAGAGCCTCTGCGCACACACGTACAAAGAAAGTGCTGTCGAGAAGATGCAGCGCTTAGTTGCCGAAGCCTAAGAGTCACGTTGTCCAAATCTATAAAAGGCAAAAGACTTCCATTAAACAACCTTGGAGTGACACAGCATCCGCCAAAGCCTGGGCCATGTGTCACGCTGAGCTCTGTGCGCTTCCATCACAGCAAACACTTTCAGCTACTCACAAAACCGGAGTGTGCTACCTCTCCACATAACAAATTGAGGCACAGCGCAGCCTGGGATACTGTAGCAACTTTTTCTTTCTGTTTCCTGTTTTCTCAGGTTACACAAGTGAAGAGTTATGTAAGCACTGTGTTAAAAGTGGGGCAAAGCAGAAGCACCACATACCTACCTAAAAATGATAAGGAGAGCAGGAATACTCGGGGGACTGGTGGGACTTTGGGGAAAAAACATATCCCAGGCTTGTGTTTGAGTAACAGTTTGGAATAAGTCACTGCAGAGAGATACCTCATTGTGCTATTAATAAAAATAATCACATTCATATTTCCAGGCCTTTTATCAGTCTGCAAGAGATGTGAAAGACATCACCCATCCACTGTTGACAGAATTTGTTTGAGGCATATATTACAGCCCCAATTCCAAAAAGGTTGGAAAATGTAAATAAAAACACAATGCAATGATTTGCAAAAGTCATAAACCCAATATTTTATTCACAAAAAATATCAAATGTTTAAAGTGAGACAATTTACCACTAGCTCATCTTGGATTTGATGGCAGCAACATGTCTTAAAAAAGTTGGGACAGGCCCATGTTTACTATTGTGTAGCATCCCCTCTTATTTTAACAACAGTTCATAAACATCTGGGAATTGAGGACACCAGCTGCTGGACCGTTGGATGAGGATTCCATCCATGTTTGATATAGAATTTCAGTTGCTCAAGAGCCTTGGGTCTTCTGTGTGGCATTTTGCAATTTATGATATGCCAAATGTTTTCAATTAGTGAAAGGTCTGGATTGGATCAGGCCAGTCCAGCACTATGTCTTAGTATTTTACTATGAAGCCATTCTTTTGTAATAGCTGAAGTATACGGCAAGAACTGTCTTGCTGAAATATGCAAGGCCTTGCCTAAAAAAAGACATCATCTGGAGGGGACCATACATTGCTCTAAAACCCGTAAATACCTTTCAGCATTGATGTTGCCTTTCTAGATGTGAAAATTGCCAGTGCCACAGACACTACTACACACTCATGCCATGAGAGATGCAGAATTTTGAACTGAGTGCTAACAACAATCAAGATGGTCCTCTTTAGTCCAGAGGGTGCAGCATCTATGACTTCCAGAAAGAATTTCACATTTCCATTCATCTGACCACAGAAAGTTTTTTCACCTTGCCTCAGTCCATTCAAATGAGCTTTGGCCCAGAAGATACAGCTGCATTTCTGGATCATGTTCACATATGATTTCTTCTTTGCATGATGAAACTTTAACCTGCATTTCGGCATGACACAGCAAACTTTGTTCACAGACCGTGATTTCTGAAAGCATGTTCCTCAGCTATTTCTTCTGAGTACCATTTACTTTTCTAGCCTTTGATTGCTCTTGTTCCATCTTTTTTGAGCTGTGTTGCTGCCATCAAAATCAAGATGAGCTTATATTTTTCATGAAATATTAAAATGTCTCACTTTCTATGTTCTTCTGTAAACAGAATATTTGTTTATGAGATTTGCAAATCATTGCATTGAGTTTATTTATTCATAGTTCATGCAGCTTCCCAACCTTTTGGGAATTGCTGTTGTAGAAAATAACAGATATTATGTGCATGTATGAGATAAGGAAAAAAGCAAACAAAAAAAGGAACCCTACAAATCTGTATAATCGACAGGGTGTTTCCTTATGGTGTTTTAAACATTCATTCCTATTACAATTTAGTCAAATTTCACATTTTCATTGCTGCAATTACTATGTCACAGTTAAAGAAAATAGCTTGGGAAGTAATAAAAAAGAAATCAGCCTTCTGTTGCTGGTCTGGTGGAATACGTATATAAATATATAAACTCAGTTTTAATTTACTGAAAGATGCTGTTTTAGTCTGTAAAATGTTCCATGTTACAGAATGAAGCTTGGCAAGCCTTTTGTGGCATCCACCCATAATATCTAGCAATAACCAAGCTGCAAAATATAACAATGCTTAGTGCAAGTTTAGCTTAATCAAGTGCAACATCATCATTCCTTTTATTGAAGTTCATGCCTTGCTCGTTCAATAGTG
This sequence comes from Etroplus canarensis, assembly GCA_015106775.1. Taxonomy (NCBI): domain Eukaryota; kingdom Metazoa; phylum Chordata; class Actinopteri; order Cichliformes; family Cichlidae; genus Etroplus; species Etroplus canarensis. The sequence goes on along the minus strand of VUQH01004645.1, from coordinate 22,902 downwards.
TTGATGTCTTATGACCAGTGTGCTTTTCCTTACAGCAGGAAAATGCAACTTGCTTTGCTCACTGTTGCTAAATAACATGAGCCCAGGAGCCAGTTAACAGCAATGATGAAGAGTCCATTAATCATCTTTGTTCAAATTAATTTTTAAAATACCTGGTTATTTACAATAGTTTGGTGTAATGATTGCTCTCAGGCCTATATGACAGAAGAATACATTTTGCAGCGTTCAAAGGGTGTACATTTTTGTTGCAAATGCTTTGGTTAATTTCAAAGATTTCATATAACTTTGAACAAAGCTGGAAATTCTTCAGTTTAATTAAGTAAAAATGACTTTAGGCTAGATGTGTCCAATGGCCCATAAGCTGAGCATCTCTGCCTCAAAGAATGGTTTGAACAGAACACCAAATTTCTGTTTTGGATGTGTTAAGTATTTGTTTTCTTTTAAAAAAAATCAATTTTTTCAATAAAATCAAGCTTGCTTTTCAAGATAGATCAGCAAGTATAAGTTTAACTGAAAATGGAAGTGTTGACAGTATTTTGGGATTCAAGTATTCGAGCAATCATCTGTCATTGCCACTGGACCTGTGCATGTGGAGCACCCCTTTCTGTAAGCATTTTGGAAATTTGATGTCAGATCACTTTCTCAGAGATATTCTTGTATTTGATCAAATCTGTCTTTCTCAAGCTGGTAACAAGCTTATGGGATGGCTGGTAGGACCACTGAATTATATTGCTCTCTGGGCAGTGGAAAAACCTTCGCCTTTTCAAGCCTGTGCAAAATACAGTATAACAGAATCAGGTTCGTATCAAGTACAGTACTGTGCAGAAGCCTTTAGAAACTCCTCATTTCTCTATATTTTGATTTGAAGGAGCCAGAATTTCTCATCATTTTAAAAGTGGTCTTGGCTTTCTGTAGGTCTTTTAAATTTTTCATTGGCCATCGGCTCCTTTTGTCATTCATTTTCAGTCCAATCCTTGTGCCTGACCATTTAATTGTTATTTAAGCCATTTAATACTGACCTATCAATTATTCGTGCACAAAAATGGCACCTAATAAAAGGAATGAACCAGTGTTTTGTCTACACATAAACATAGCACATAATCTGTTTTAAACTGTATTTTTAGGCTCTATGTTATGAGGAGCCGGTCACAAAAACACATCATTTGTTCGCATTTCTTTAGCTATATCTACAAAAAATGTTAAAGATAGCAAAGTTTGACAGGCATAAAATTTTTGCAATAACAAGGTGAGTTCCAAAGAGCTGGTTGCCAAAAACTTGGCACAACTTGACATGGTGTGCAGTGTTTCCTTAAAAAATTTGATGAAACAGAATAGGTGAGGGGGAAAAAAGAAGTGGCAGACCTACAAACTATCTTCAACAGATGAACAGTATCTGAAAGTCTCAGTATCTTAAGAAGTAGGAAAAAATCCAGCAAAGGCCTGACACAGGAGCTGTGAGATGCATTTGATCCTTCAGTTGATCCAGCTACTGTTCACTGAAGCCTCATCAGAAATGGTTTCAATGGAAGCGTGGCTGTCAGGAAGCCATTCTTAAGGTATGCTGTATTACAAAAAAGCTGGCCTGAAAATTGGTGGCAGCAGGTCTTGTCAAGCAATGAATCTTAATTTGAAATGTTTTGTTCAAATCGTCATTAGTATGTACAGAGAAGGCAAGGAGAGAGATCCAAAAATGAGTGCGAGTCTACAGCCATGTGCAAAACACTGTGGAGGTTCTGTAATAGTTTGGGGCTGCATTTCAGCCAGCAGTGTCTCAAAATTGCTGAAGTGTATTTTATTTGCTGATGATACCACTTTTTTGTAGAGTTTTGATTTTAAGGTTTTATTTAAATCTACTTGTCTTACTATCTTGTCAAAATGAATGGCATTATGAATGCAAAAAAAAAGTATTGTCAGATATTTATTCACCATAAACCACAATACACCACATACACAATACAGTAAAAGCCTACATGAAAAGAAAAACGAACACAAGTGAACACTATCAGGCATGAACTGGCCTCCCCAGAGCTTGGACCTCAACATTATTGAAGCAATGTGGGATCAGCTTGACAGAGAATTTAAATAAAGGCAACCAACATCTAAAGAGAATCTCTGGAGTGTCCTTCAAGAAGCCCAGAGAACTAGTTCTGAAGAACACTTAAAGAAATGTCAAGAAAGCTTACTTAAGAGTATAGGCTATTTTGAAAAATAAATCTGGTCAAACCAAATATTGACTCAACCTTGTTAGAATTGTAAAAACTCTGTTTTTCCCTTATTTACTGCATTTCCATTTATGTTTCCATTTATTTTAAATAGTCATTACACTTCCAAGCAAAATATGAAGAAATAAGGAGTGGATCAAGAGTTTTGCTCTGTACTGTATGTGACAAATTGGAAATGCAAGATAGTTTCAAATAAGAACATAACCTGGTTCCTTCTCATTACCTTCTAACTGTATAAATTCATCAACTATTTCCACTTTTAATCCACTAAATGCAAATTGCCTGGGTTTATTTACTCATATTTTGGCTAAAAACTGATCCGCCCAAAAGAGGTTTGGGCAATATAATCAAATTTTCCATTCTGATCACCTTTAAATTTCTGCATTATCTAACCCTGTGTCCCATGGGATAATGCTTAATTCATCTATCTTTCCTCTGAAGTAATAATTCAAGTATTGTCTACTTCTTTGGTTTTTCTCATAAAGGTTCCTCCACTTTCAATAATAGGCTGTGAGGCATTTTTTTCCCATTATTTAGTGCGCACCAAAGCTTCTTCCTATCATTTTTTTGTTCTGCTTAACTGTAAAATATAATGGTTTCCCTTTCTTTTGACGAAGTTTGGTTACATAATTCCTCAGTTTAATGAATTTCTGTCAGTTATAGAACCACTTTTTATAAAATGCAAAGACTTTCATAGCTTTTTGTGGCATATATTCGTTCCGACTACATGGCTTGAGCAATAATCGTTTTGGAACATTCTTTTTGTATTTTTTTTTTTTTTTTGACAAAGCTCGGGTGGAGGGAACAGAGAGCAATGATCAGTATTCATAAAGTAAACAGACAGTCATTCTTGGAAGGAGGAGGACCAAAGTGAAAGAGAAAAGCAAAATTGTTTGCTACAGTGAGGCAATAGATCAATAGGGCCAGTCTGCAGTGTGGTGAAATTGTTACACTGTACTGTATCTCTGGCAAACAGCACAGAGCAAACTTCAAAGTAGAAACACTGGAATTCTTTATGTCATATAGCCAGACAGAAATTGCTTGTAGGGTACTGTGCAGAAGTCCTGGCCACTAAAAATGAAGAAGTTCACAAAATAATGTGGTGAATAGTGTTTTTTTTTTTTTTTAATCAGTAACTTTACACAGTAAATGAAACCAAGTCAAATGAGAATGTGATGTGAGCATCCTTTGTCTATCAAGCAGGACCTCTCTCAGGTACAGTTGTGCACAATTTTTCAAGGCAGGTCGGTCGGTCCAAACATCTTGGAGAGTTCTCTGATTAAAGCTCTCTAAGAGTCTTCTGTGTCATGTAATCCCTGACCGACTCCATCATGTTGAGATCAAGGCTCAGTGGGTGCCCACACCATCTGTTGCAGGAATCCTTGTTCATCGTTTCATTGACGATAGAGCTTTATCACTTTGGCTGTATGTCTTGGCTAAAACACTTGCACAGAAATGTGTGTGTACGTGTGTGTGTGTGTGTGTGTTTGGTTACATTTTTACACAGATAATGATTTCATGTGAAAAACAGAGCTGAATAAAACTATGACCTCAACCACAAAGATTTGCATGCTGGCTACTGTTTTTCAGATGCCCTGCATCTATGTCATTGTGAAAGAATTCACATTTAATGCATTTCAGAAATGGTAAAAATACTTATGGCAATGGAATGATCATTTAAATTCAAGTATCATTTTATTTTGGTGCTGCATTTTATTTTCCTACATATATTTAAACAGAGGTAAGCGTGTAAGTGGACTGACACTTTATTGAATATAATTTATGTTGTGAAAAATGTCTCTTGCTGCCATCATGCAGACCTTCATTTCAATGAAATGTAACTTAGAACCTTTTTTACATTTATGATCAAAACTGAGGGGGTGGGAGTGCATGAACTTTTTCATTTTCTGAAGGGAAGTATGCCAGAAAAAGTTTGAGAACCACTGCACTTCAGACAGATGTATGTTTTTGGTGCCAAACACTTCAATTCCAAGTGTCGATTTATTATCCTACATCATTTAAATTTCACAGTGGGAAGAATTCATTAGCGAAGATTCAACTTCACTGATTTAAACTCAGTAGATGCACATGAAACAAGAAATTATTTTGGTTTTTATTCGCCATTGTTCTCTCCAACTTGGTGAATGTATCCTAAGAAAGGAATAAGATATTGATGGAAACAATAGCCACACTTGAAGCTGAATACTGAAAGGTGAATTAGTGGAACTACATGTATGCGTCAAAGTCACTGAACTTGACACTGACACTGAAACATAAACATCACTGTCTGTAATTTTATTCAATAGTCTTTGAATTACAATATATGGGCTACACCTCTTAATTGCTGAATTCAGGTGTTTTGTTCAGTACCATCACTATAGGTGAATAAAATCAAGTGCCTAGCCATGCAGTCTTCCCTTAAAAAACATTTGTGAAAGAATGGGTCACTCTAAAGAGCTCACTGAATTCCAGTGTGGTGCTGTAATAGGATGCCACAGTAACTTAGTCACGAAGCAGCAGACCACATAAAAGCAGAGTCCCCGAGTGCTGAGGTGAGAAGTGTGCTGACTCAATAATTTCAGAGTTCCAAACCTCTTCTGACATTAACATCGGCATAAAAACTGTGCACTGGGAACTTCATGGCACAGGTTTCTATGGCCAAGCAGCTGCACAAAAGCCTTACATCACCAAACATAATACCAAGCAGAGTTGTGAAAAACACGTTGCCACTGAACTCTGGAGCAGTGGAAGAGTGTCCTGTGGAGAGACAATCCCCACTTCTTTATCTGGCAGTCTGATGGACAGGCCTGGGTTTGGCAAAGGCCCATGACTGGGCCTCGCTTTCTGCACTGGGGCACATAAAGATATGAGTTTGGTGTGGGAGAACTTCACTGGCCTGCACAGAGCACTGACCTCAACCCCAACACTTTGGAATGAACTAAAATGGAGCCTGTGAGCCAGGCCATCTCGCTCAACATCAGTGTCTGACCTCACAAACACTCTTTTGGATGAATGGGCAAAAATACACACGCACACACGCGCACACACACACACACATGCGCGCTTGAAAATCTTGTAGAAAACTTTCCCAGAATAGTGGAAACTTTTCTAAGTATAAAGGGGAGCCAAATCCATATTAATGCCTATGGATTTAGAATGGGACGTTATAAAAGCTCCTGTAGGTGTAATGTGTAGGTAGCCCAATACTTTTGTCCAAACCAATCAAATCTCAGATTAACAATTCCTTCTATTAATGTATCAAATAATGTAGACTCCTATTAGTAATACATTAGTATGCAGTGTATAAACATGTACTGAAACTTGAACTTTGTCTGCTTCCAGCTCTGGATTAGATCACAATGATTATGAATGTCTTTCTAATACCTTCTAAAGACGCTGCAAAATATCGAGCTTTAAAAAAATTGCCTAAATGATCTGATTTAAATATTTTCTAAAACCACTATTGTACAAATTGTTAAAGTGAGACAAAGAACAATTCGTTATTCTCTCTATATATGTATTTGTATACTATGTTGCGCCAGAAGCAAATATTCTACGCCAGGTTTTAATTAGCTAGACTTTGTGACAAAATATGAATCAGTAGTGTATGTTTTGTGTCCAGTGAGTTGAGTGATTAGTCATTGTGTTAATCCTCACTCGGGGGCATGCCGTTGTGAGAGTTGGTTGCTGTGTCTAATCTCGGGCATTGCAAAGATAATGATAAGAGTAAAGCAGGCCTCAGGGGCGCACCACTTTCCACGTTTGTCACCAAGAATTTCACGCTGTTGTCAAATGAGTAAGTAAGAAAAAAACACGCAGAAATGCTGAGATGAGCCAATAAATCAGGACTGTGAGATGAAAGGAAACAATGTCACCACATTCTCCATTTTTTATTGTTATAATTTATAGATTTCTTTAGATTGAAAATATCACATAACAAACCGTATTAGCACTTCAGGAATGCCTGGATGACTTTTGTGTTATTAACAATTAAGCATGCACAAAGGCACACAAGGATATGTATGACACACTTTGAAAGGGAAAAAAAGGAGACAATACATTGTGGTAATTGAAGCAGGATGAGCATGGGCAGGGCTTTGAGTATTAAGGAGGGAGGTGCAAAGGTGGGGAAGCACTGGGCAGAGTGTTACAATCACACAGGTTATTTGGGGACTCTTGGGAAAGTAGAGGGGGACCTCTGTGAACTCCTCATTTCTGTAGGGCTTTATGTAGCGTGACGGTTCCAAATGAAACTCCCAGATCATGTGGGAGTGCTCTATTAATTTGTGGCTCAGGCCGCCTCCTTGGGGAGATAGCTGCGACAGCCAGTGCTGCATTCCCTTTTGCAGCTTCAAGCAAAGCCTCTTGTTGCTTATTGACTGAGGAGCCGCACTGCAATGTTTCTTCACGTCCACGGCTGTGGCTTTCGCCTCAAGAGCCGAGACGATCTATCATTTCTTTGGTCACCTACTCTAGACTTTACAGGATGGATGAAAAGCAGCGTGAAATAAAAGCAATCTCGGTCCTTGGAGCAATACACAGGCTTTAGCTAGCTGGAATTCACTCTGTTCCTGCAACATGGCATGCTTTGAGAAATCTAATCTGGGTCTGTTACAAGGTCCTGTTGAAGTATGACCACAATAACAGGAATTTCAAGTTAACAAGATAGCAGGAGTAGAATCAACCCTCTGAGAATGGTTGCCAAAATTGAATGAGCACACCTTGAAAACAGATTGTCCAACTGTGAATTAGTTTAACACAAAAGGAAATATGCCAAAGTTTAAGTAAGAAACCGGTCACCATGACTTTTGGACTGGCCAAATCATGTCACTAATTTTTAATCTGTGTTTTCTTGGATTCTGTGGTCGTGTTTCAGTCACTATGAAGCTCAAGTCAACCAGGATCTATCAAAAACAACCTGGCTACAAAGACGTGAATGAACAACATCACAAGGCCTCTTAAGACTCACACCCTGAAGCATATACAGTCACATGAAAGACCGCTGAAACCTTCCCTGCAAAACCTTCCTCAGCTGTTCCTCCCTGCTTCACTTTTTTTTTTGTTCTACCTGCAAGTATGCAGAACCAACACAAATCTGGTCTGCTCAATGGAAAGCAAAGGTAAGGATCAGTTTTCTGTGCATGAAAGAGTAAGGTTAGTTGGTAGAGTAGTAAATGACTACAAGCAAAATGTGAAGAAACTTGTTTTGCACTGGAAAGGCAATATGTCAGTAAATGCACCTTCTGATCTAAGTAAAATAGCATAGGATCTTTAATTACTAAGAAATTCTTTATGTATTCCCATGGAGGGACATGTCCTTGGGAACTCTTTGGATGGTGGGTGGAAAGACAACATTCCCATCTTAACCACACTGAGAGTAGGCCAACTAGGATGCTGTGCAGATACACAGAGTAATTAAAAACACACCTACACTTTGCCTGGTGCACCTTATGAGTGCTAGCAGGATGATTATTATAACTTTGAGAGATAACAACAGACTCAGAGCTGCTAATTCCTGACTGCTGTTGTTCAGAGGAGACTCAAGTATCCATAGGTGTTAATAACTATACTGAGAAGCAGAAAAACAAACGTCATTAGCTTTCTGGGCAAATAAAATTAAGCATGGATGTTGCTTGAAAAGCTTCCCACGTATGAGGAGAACAGGATATCTTCCCTCTACAGACCCTGGTGATGAGACTAGTGTGGGAGGACCACGAAACAGAGCAAGCACATGAAAAGAGGAAGAAATGAAAGGGGAAAGAAAGTGAAAGAAAGAGAAGTCAAATGAGAAAGGATAAAAAAACAAAAATAAGCTGGCCCACATTGCATTAGGAGATTCTGTTTGAAGATTGTCTGGCATAGAGAGGCAATCAGGAGAGCAGAAGCTGTTTGGCCTCACTGCGAGCTATTCTGCTGCATCGCGACCACATCTCAAGTGTCCCTCCTCCTCCTCCTTCCCCAATCTTTCTCTCATCTATCACTCACTCTCTCTCATCTATTCCTCATCAAGAGCTGCCTCCCATAAACAAGGATATTGGCCACCGGGCAAGAAATCTGAGAAGAGTGAGCCCTTTTTCTGGATGGTCCCTGCATCATTTCCTAGCAGAACTAATTCCACAAGGACGCAGGGAAACCTAAAGTCATCTTAATGCTGGGAGGTACCAGTGGGGAGGGGGGAGAGAGAGGCTACACCAGTTCACTGCTTAAAAGACCATTAGGTATTGTGAGATGTGATTGGCAGCTGGGATGATCTCCTTGGGCGGGTCAGCACCGGGACCACACACTATTCACTAGCGACTCCATCAATCACAATTTGGCTTAATTAACCAGCAAGAATGGCAAGCCAAGGGCTCACTGTCTGGACGGCTGGATGGATGAATGGATACAAGGAAATATGATAGATACAATACAACACAGTACAGCGCAAGATAATTTAATACTGTAGGCCCACAGGAAAACTCAGATGGAAAGGCAAGAAGAGAAAAGAAGTCTGGTTCACTTTATTGAGTACAGTTTTTGGTTGATTTTTCTAATTTTTACCTTAACTGAGAGCTGATTTAATATATTAGTGTTTTAACCTAGTGAAATCTAACCCTAAGTCATAGATTTTGATCTATGTGAGTTAAAATGGTACACAGTTCACAACGCAGTGATGCAGTGATTAGCACTGTCGCCTCAAATGGTTCTGGGTTCGAATCCACCAGCCGACAGGGGTCTATCTGTGTGGAATCTGAATGTTCTCTCCAGGTACTCCAGTGTCCTTCCACAGTCCAAAGACATGCTCATTAGGCTAACTAGTGATTCAAATTTGGCTATAAGTGTGAATGTGAACACGTTTCTCTGTGTTAGCCCTGTGATAGACTGGCCACTTGTCCAGAGTGTGCCTCACCTCTTGCCCTATGTTAGCTGGGATAGGCTCCGGCCTTCCATGATCCTGAATTGGATAAGAGGAATAAAATTAATGGATAAGTTACAATGTTTTTATCCCTTGATTGCAAATACTTGGGAGTACAAACAATCATGTGCTGAACGCATAGGGTTAGGGGTACCTCACAGATTAAACAAATTTGTCCTGGGGGCTGGTTCCTTCAATCAGAATGCCCAAGATTCTTAAAAAAAACAAATTTTGTCCAAAGAAATTCACAAAAAGAATCTGGACAAAAAATACGATTATGGAAATCGATGACATACACACAGCACTTTTCTAGACTTACTGATCTTATCTCACATCCACAGTAAATTTAGAATCACCGTGTCATTTCTTTGAACTTTGCAGAAGCAGAGAGAATATGTGAACCCCACACTATACTACGACAGGAAGATGTGAGGCATGCAGTGAGGCAACAGTGCTAACTACATCACCACTGCATCACCCTTAGTAAACTCATCAAATATTTATTGCCAGCACTTAAACAGTGCATAAGCAATATAATAGCACCAAATTTCATCATCTAAACCTTTATCACATCAAAGAACTTCACAGGCACACACACACCTTTAAGACTGCTTGCAGTAATTGAAGCCACTCCCTGGCTTGTCTCATTACATTGACAGGTGTGTCCAAAAGCCTGCACCACTCTCATTAGTGTCTGCTAGTCAGCATCACTACAATTAGCATTAGTCCCTTCCTCAATCATCATGATGGACCATATAGACATTCAGGAGTCTCCATAGGCTCACACTAACTTAATGCTCAGTCGACACAGGGCCCACATCCAGCAGAAGGAAGTTGAGAAATACTGTTCTTTGGCTGTCGGTACATGGCTCTTCTTCATTATGGTTCTACCTATGTTTCGACGTTGGCACTTTCAGCTGTCTGCAAAGCTGTCATCATCTGTGTCCATCCTACTGCCTTCTGAGTCCAAATTTCTTCTCATTGTGTTTGTATACCTCCACTGCTTCACCTGCTACAGTCTCCTATGAATAATGAAATCCTTTAACCAATGACTCATAAAGAGGGTTTAGTGTAACTGTGTGTGCATCTGCCACGCAGCCTACAACCAGCGTCTGTACCAATTTACTCTCCATCTCAATGCATCTGTCCAATTTCTGTGAAGTTATGTCCCTCTGTTACTTTAGGGCTACATCCTAGTTTCTGAACAGTTTAGACTGTTGACTATAAAAACGTACCTTCGACTGCTCCCTTGTATTCTCCACCAAGGAGCTGCCACAACAGATTTATCCACACTGGTAATTTGGCAGAGGTTTTATGCCAGATGCCCTTTCTGATGCAACCCTCCATGGTGATAGGGACTTGTGTCCCCACCTGGAATCAAACCAGGGACCTTTCACTTGTGAGGCAAATGTGCAAACCACTACACTACAGAGACACTGGTTTAGGCTACTGACTATAAAATCACACACACACACAAATTAGCACTCAACATATTTTCAAAGATGTATTCCAATGTTTTTGATTTTTTTTCAGTTAGGTGCAAATGAGGTAATGGGTCACAGAGAGGAAAAATTAAAACTTATCACACAGCACTGTTTGGAAAAAATTGGCAGGCCTACAAAAAAGCATACGTTTCCTAATTATTACTTCGAATATGCATTAGTGTGTTAGGTAGCTGACAGTTTAAAAATTATAGCATTCATCTGAAATAAAATCATCAGTTCTAAGTCACTTGCTATACTAGGTACAGAGTAATGCAAAGGCAAAGAGATGAGGAGAGAGACAGGCATTTGAAAAGGTTTTTATGAGGTTACATTTTTGTTTCATCTGGTGAGGTAATGATGCCTATTGGAGTGTGAATAATATGTATATGTTTCTGAACCACTCAGACTTTCCACAGTTTGAAAACACTTATTTCTCTCTACATAGATTTGTGAAACACAAAGTAGAAATAGGGGAAATTATTACGTTTTTCCACTTCTTCTTCTTTCGGCTGGCCACAGCAGATCATCTGCCTCCATCTCACCCTATCCCTTGCATCCTGTTCTCTCACACCAACCCTCTGCACGTCCTCCTTCACTACATCCACTAACCTTCTCTGTCATCTTCTTCTTTTTCCTCCTGCCTGGCAGCTCCCTCTTCCATCCCTCCCCTGAACATGTCCAAACCATCTCAACCTTGCTTCTCTGACTTTGTCTCCAAACCACTGAGCCTGACCTATCCCTCTGATGTGTTCATTTCTAATCCTGTCCATCCTGGTCACTTCCAGCAAAAATCACTCTTGCTGCTATCCTTCTGTCACAAATCGCCTCTGACACTCACCCACTCCACCCTGCCTGCACTCTCTTCGTCACCTCTTGTGCACTGCTTTGGATAGCTGACCCTACATACTTGAGCTCAGGTACCATCACTACCTCTACTCCTTGCATCTTCACCAGCCCACCTGCTTCATGCTCATTCACACACGTGTATTCTGTATTTCTTCTACTGACTTTCATTCTTTTCTTTTTTTTAGTGCATAGCTCCATGTCGACAGAAGTCCATGTCTTCACTTTATAACTGATACATTTTGAAATGTGCAGTAGTTGTAAAATCTTACTGAGAATAAAGCAAGTTAGCAGTAATGATCAAGAGGCCTTCAAAATTCACATATTACATTTTTTAACACCTTTATTCACATCTTTCATAGTTTTCTGCATTTGTTAACTGACTCACATATTAATATTGTCAGATTTAATCAAATGAGACTATAGCTGAAAAGCCAATAAATACAAATCCAGTGTATATGTAGGTTTATAATTCACACCACAGCAAATGTATTACATGTGTTCCACTAAAAGATGCATCAGTGTTAATTTTCAAAATAAAACATGCTAATAACCATCAACTCTTTTAAAAATAGATTATCCAGTTCACTACAAATGGCTAGATGGCAGAAAGTAGGCGTATCATATGACTAATGTGGGTGACGACATCAACACCAGTCACAGTTTTTTTTATAGTCCATCCTGCCAAACAGACCAACTAAAGATTTGAACAGGATAACAAGACAAGATTGTTTGCTCCCATTTAATGCTGTATTTTGTCATCATCATCATCTTCCGCTTATCCAGTTCAGGGTCGCAGGGAGTGCTGGAGCCCATCCCAGCTGTCATCGGGTGGGGTACACCCTGGACAGGTCGCCAATCTGTCGCAGAGCCAACACAGAGAGACAAACAACCATTCACACATGGTCAATTTAGTGTTGCCAATTAAACTAACCCCCTTTGCATGTCTTTGGACTGTGGGAGGAAGCCGGAGGACCCGGAGAGAACCCACGCAAGCACGGGGAGAACATGCAAACTCCTAAGGTAGCCAGCTGTCGGATTTGAACCCAGACCCTCTTGCCATGAGGCAACGGTGCTAACCACCGCGCCACCGCGCTACATTTTGTCATTTAAATAATGAAAAAAGTCACGTGATTCACCTTAGCCCCAAAACCCAAGGCTTCAGTGCAGATATTAATACGGTCTAAGTGGGTCACACAAAACATACAACACAAACTGGAATGGTTCTGAAACCCTGCTGCTGTTTGTCTGATCCCTCTCTTCTTCATTTAATCATGCCTGCTGGCGCCCATCCCCAAAAGTAAGGCCCAGACCAACAGTGCTGCATCCCATGAGAGGATATGCTTTGGAGAAGTGCACTGTGAAGTAAGTGAGTCTGAATGTCTGATCTACAGAAATAAAGTGAGCAACAGTAAAGGGAGAGGACGACCACTGTTACCACTTTCCTCCATCCATCTGTCAGTCAGCCAGTGTGCCCACTAATTCTGTTGTCACCCTGGCATTCTGGCTCTGCCTATTAGCCTGCTAGTTAGACTGACATTTAGACTGGCAGGACACACATAAGCAGGAGCCAAAGGGTCTCCTGCTTGGCTAGAACCAAACTGATGTAAAACAGTAGACAAACCCACAGGAGTGCAGGGAAACATGCAGCAGCTGCCTCCACCAATCACATCACTCTAGCCTAATTTGATTCCATCTCGACAGGATTCAATTACATTTTATTAATTTTGGCACAGTGAGACTCCATAGAGTTTGATTCAATCTCTGGCAATGCAATTTAACTAGATGCAATCAGATTCACTTGAATTGAATGAATTTTTAAACATAATCTCTTCCTGCCTTCCCCTCTCCATATAAATCCCCCTGTTGCTCACTCTATCCTGCCCAATTTTCCCTTTCTGGAATTCAGAATATAGGATTTAATGAGCAATGCCAAACTCCTCCTGCAAGAGGACCCCGACTGCTTAGTGCATTTTCTTGGCTTCTGCTTGGGAGAGACTCCCTGAGGAGAACATTAGTCACTTCCATGATAATAATGGGTAATTTGACTGAAAACAGACTGAGGTTGGCAGAGGGCATTATTGAACATGCTGCTGTTTTTGCTTCATGGATTGCAAATAACTTAAGGTTTTTCAAAACATGCCAAATGTTCCCAAACTGGAGCGCATTGCTGGAGTGCCATTTATCCCCTCAGTACCTCAGCTATTGCTTAAGTTATTTAAAAGCCCAAAATGTGTCACTACAAGACAATCAGCCTTCCTATGAGCATAAAAATATTTGCAGTATAGGTCTCTGAACCCCAGATACTAATTGTGTTTACTGAGCTGTGGGCTGAATATGGCTTGTAAACAAAGAACGCTCCAAACTACCTACAGTTCATTTCTTTCAAGAAAATGCAGTACAGATGATCTCTAACCTTCCCAATGAAGAATTTACGTTCATGGAAGGATTATAAAATTATAAGCTCCTGGGCACAGATGAGGTTTCAGCTATTTTTTCTCTTCGGTGGTTCTTTCAGCTCTCTTTGTAGTAGAAGAGTGTCTCCATCACCCCTTTTTAACCATTCCAGAATCCAATCTGGAACTGCTTATACACATTTGCACCAAAAGATAGGAGCTATTCCCAAAAACTGGCACTGGCATCACACCACAAAAAACTGGGCTCAAAGTGGAAAGCACCTATATTGGATATATGGAAGGTGCTACCAAAAGAAATTCCCCAATGATTGCTTTCAGCAATGAATTTCTTCCCAATTTTGGCTACATATTCACTAACCTGCGGTTCCACACAATTGGTTCCACACTACCACTGCACTGGTGGCAAAAGGGTATTTAAAGGCAATTTCAGTCTCTGTGTGTTCATTGTGTGTCTGACTGTGGTACTTTTGTGATGCTTGGTAGCTTTTCAGATCTCTCAGTGGTCATTTTTGTTTCCTTGACGTCATTGCGTGTTTCTTTTTCTTTTTTTTTGTTTTGTTTTCTCAACTGTGATTTTGTGACTCTCTGGTGTTTGTCCATCAATTTTAGTCTTTTTGTGATAGTTTTCTGTTGGCTTTTTGAACTGTTGCAGTCATCTGACTCACTTCTATTGCAAAAAATGTTAACTTCAGGTATAGTGCCTGGTCCAGGAACTACTCAACTCCTCAAGATATCTGTTCTGTTGTCCTGTAAATCTGATTAATAATCTATCCATAGTTTTGTATAGATAGTCAGGGTATTTAAGATGCATATAAATTTGTTTCCTGGAATTGCTTATATATAAGTATAATAGCCTATGCTTTAATAATTTAACAGTTATTCAGCCTTTTAGTTCGGAAAAAAGATTGGAAATTGTACATGTAGGAGGGAAATCATATGGCGATGTCATATCTAAAAATGTATACTCATTTCCTTTCTGCCTTATTTTTGTCATTTCACTCTCAGCAAGCTAACAAAACCCCTGCAGCAAAGATGCTTGGCAGTGGTTTTTTTTCATGTATCCAGGTGTTATAACATCTAACACTCTCCCCCTGTCTCATATGCAGTGTACAAATTCAATGCTGAGGCTTGAACTTGCCAGATCGAGTGCTAAAGGGCACACATGAGGAATCAAAAACTTGCAGGCAAATAAATAGCATATCCATAACACTGAGATTGCCCTTTGTACAATCCAGAGCCCTGCTGACTCTAGTCGTTCCTTAAATTGATTTCTCATATGCAGCTGCCTCGAGGGGGCGATTCCATTTTCATATATACACTGGCTCTCTCTATATGTGCACTCTCCCTCCTAGTTTATTAGTCAAATAATGCAATCAATTTCACCTTACAGGGAAAAGACACAGGCCATTTAATTTGTGAACAGCTTTGCATGTCTTTAATAGGAGTTTATGACTGTTATCGCATTATGTTAAGAACAATACGCAGCATGGCAGGAAACTTCTGGGTGAAAAAAAAAAACCTCTCCTGCAAGACTAGAGGTGTGAATTTTTGTCGTTAACAACTGCGAAGATCCAGTTTTTTCATCATTTGAGGCTGAGCACAACTCAAATGTGAGGGTAAGCTTGTGTGACCTTGCATGCTTGTGAGCACAAACCCGAGCAGGATGTAAGCAAACCTAGAACATGCTTAAGCTTGGGCTCAGTGTGCAGTGAGAGACACTTAAGCACAGGGGCATAAATCTTCTAAACCCTGAGCCACTGACATTTCCTCCCCAGAGACACGGCGAAATATCTTAATTACGCCACTTAACATCACATTGGCGAGTCCCGGGTGAGCCCAAGCAAGCATATAATTCATTGTACTAAGCATCTGCAAAAGCCAAATACATAAACCTATCAAGGATGCGAGTGCAGGGTAGACTGCGAACTGAGACTTCAAAAGCAAATGTTTTCCTTTAGGAGCTAGAGAGGCGATGTGCAGAGTTAGTGTAGTAGGAAGCCAGGGCACCTAGCTGACTCCTGTAAGAAACCAAAGCTGTAGTCTGGAACTGGTGAAAGCAAGTAAAACCTCTTTCTGGCTTTAGTCCTTTCGCTTGGATTAGTGTCTGTTCAAAGGCCCCACGCTGATAAAAGACACCGGGAATTGAGCATCCTACTCATATTCCAGCCCCTTAACTCTGAAGCATCCTTATTATTCACATTAGAGCAGATTGTATGTATTGTCTAACAGGTCAATTTGTGTGGACTTCGCTATCGCAAAAAAGCATGATAAGAATGGAAATTGGTTGGTGGGGTGATGTAATACCACTGCAACAAAGGGAAAGTAAGAACACAATGAATATTCCAGTTAGGGCTTATGAACAGTAGCTGCCTATATGTTTCTTTGTTTGACCTCAGCTGGGATTAAATGTAATAATGCATGAATTCACTGAAGAAGTGCTGCTCTGAGCAGCCTCTTCATTTTCCTCTCTATCATAACACAGTAGTTTCTAACAGAGTATTGATTAAACTGGTAGAAATATGAGCTGCCAATAGACTCCAGTCCTTCTGAAAATGTTGAGGATGATAAACTGTGGGCTTCTGTGGCCCAATGCATCTCACTCAGCTGTGCCACAAATCTTTACATTGAGGGTCTGCTTCCATCTTCATGGCACAACTGACCCAAACAAACACACAGCATGAACTCTCAGACATCACACCCACTGGGTTGCAGTTTAAATCATGCAACACTTCCTCTTAGTATGCGTGTTCAAATTTTAATATAGGCAACTTGTAAAACTTGATCTACGGTTTCCCATTTCGCTTTGGAACAGTTTAACACCTCCTCAAGGGCCCCACCTTGTAACCCTCACTTTGAGGCCCACTTTCCTGAAGGACTTCAAAGCAACTCGCAAAGCAATATCTCAACGCAACATGCTTTAACGACTAGTGGCTTATGGCTTCACTCTTGGCACCACTTTGCAGCGCTCTACCCCCACCTGCCGTTGTGCGCCAGGAAGCCAGTGTGGCCACACTGCAAAAAATATCCTTTTTTTTTTTTAAATTTTGCGATTTAGCCTGTAGTTTAGTTTGATTTTAACAAGTGGGAAATTCATACCAAGGAAGCGGATAACCTCTGGACTGGACGCACAGAGCCCACCTTGTTAGAATGCATTTATTCTGACGCGCAATGGCACACAGGGAGCGCACTGTGCGTGCGTATTTCCTGCACTTCCAGTGATTTTTTAAAGCTGGAGGAGTGCGGGAGGTAATACAGCAACACCCTTAAGGAACAGACAAAAAGAAAGTAATGTGTCAAATGTGCAGCCTCTCAGGTAACATCTGTATTTTGCCCACGGGCGCGCGCGCACACGGGGACCATCAGCACCCCTCCGGATCAGGTGCGCCAAGCACGCCAAACCCAATTAGCGGAGGAAGTAAATAACAGCGCTTATTTGAACAAACTTTCCCAGACATCTCAAGATCATCACGCACAGGAGGTGCTGATGTTCCATTCTCCTGTCCATACAGTGTTAATCTGCAGCGAGTGGACAGGGAAGAGCGCAAACACACACACACACACACACACACACACAAGGCGGCGGTCTCAATGTTGGAAATTAATGTCTTCACGCGTGATGCCAGATTAAGTTAGGAGACATCATCGATTTTTTTTTTTTTGGTCAGTGGAGCAGAAAGAAAGGA